>JARSSU010026640.1:0-37116 GCA_029619165.1 Eurosta solidaginis | reverse complement strand
TACGTTTGTGTTCGAAGCTCAGCCAGCGTTGTGCACCACCAATCAAAAGTGAAGACGTTTTGGAATTAAAATAGAAGCTCTGTTGCATCCCTTGTGCCAGTGTATGTACATATATATGGAATTACTGACACAACTTTTAATGATAGAGTAATAAACAGGTGCGTTTATATGCTTGAACTAAGAAGTACAATGGAAGTATATATTTTTTTCATTCGTTATCAGTTTCTATTGCCATTCAACTGTCACCTATAAGATTGAGTTATATATATGCACATAAACATAAACACATATAGATTATAAAAAAGTGTACCTAATTATGAAATGTCTGCACTTGACGAAACTGGTTTGTTAAAAGTGGCTTTACAGCCAAAGCAATGAATGACCGACTATGACTTAGTCATTAGTCAATGATCAGAAATGAATGAATGAATTAAAGTGTTTTCTGGAAATGATTATCAATAAACGATAGTAAGCGGTATAACTCCGCATGGTACTAAGTAGTCTTAGATAGGCACAAAAGTACGTAAAACATATGTAATACGTAAATATATAAGTAGGTAGTTACATATATATGTAATAGATATATATCGAAGTAACATAAATAGACAGACGCCACACATTTTTTTAATTTTAGTGATTTACTAGCCTCTGCCCGCTGCTTTGTCCGCAAGAAGAGAATAAAATGTAAAAAAACATATAGTAAACCAAAAAGTTAGATTTTATTTATTAGTTTTGCGCAGTTCGCTTTTCTACCACAATCTTTGTACATACATAGTACAAACATATGTACATATATAACAAACGAGTACTTAATACTATAGGTCCAGGTCAACTCAGGCTTCTAACACTTTAAAAGTAAACTGTTCCCAGGCGTAGTCCGAATAACAATTCCGAAATTGTTTCAAAATTATAGCAAGAACAAACCCATCTCCAAATGTTCCAGAGATAGTCCGAAATCATTCATATACAGTACCCCGACATGGACTAGGATAAATTTCTAAAACTATCACGAAATGGTTTTGAGATAGTACCGATATATGCCTTAAAAGTATCCTAAAATATTCCTGAACTCGTCCCGATATTAACCCGATGTACAACCAAATTGAACAATTGAACTGAAGAATATTAGGAAATATTCCTGGAATTAATGACAATAATACTTTAAACAACTTCGAGCTGATCCTGATCACTATCTTAAACAGGCCCCGAAGCAATTTCAAAAAGCGTCCCGAAACATTAGAAAGAAAACATTCCCAAGTCGGACTGACCTGAAAGGATCACAAATTGCTCAATTGCTGCACTTATAGTCTAGCCTCTTAATTTTTCTAGACAAAGCCAATCTCACAATAAAGCATGTTCGGAACTTAACTTTTTGGTTCTGAACAATAAACCTTACGTGCTGATGCATGGCAAACACCTATCAGAGGTGTTAAATTACTTTGGGGTTTTTAAACGTTAGGGGGGTTTTTACAAAAATTACAATCCTTTTGCGGATGTCTATCCCGGAGTATACCCGGACTGTCGGTGGAAGAATTCTGTCATTCCACCAAAACTTTCGGTTATTTGAACCGGTAATAGGTAGAAGGAAATTAGAAAGAAACAAGCTTAAAAAAGTACTTTGAAATAGGAGAAAACTTTGCAGAAAGGTACGCAACAGCGCATAGAGAAAGAGGAACAACGCGAAACAATCGCGAATCCAAACAGAATAGAGATGGTAAAAAAATCACGCAAAGCACTGTAAAACTCAAACAAACAGACGATCGAAAAAAACGAGTCGAATCATCAGCCCAAAATAATAAATAATGCTTAAAAAATAAATAGATTTCAATAAATGAAAGCAGGCGAACGTATCGATATGATATATATATATATATATATATATATATATATATATATACATATGTATGTATATTTAATAATATTTATAAGTTTTATTTTATTTTTTTGTTTTTTTTTGTGTAGCAGCGACTGATGAACTAAAATATTGGTTGATTGTTTAAAAGTTGAGGAACGATCGGCGACAAGATCACTCCGCATTTGAAAGTGTTCCACTCTTTGCCACCAACACACAAACGATCACAATATGTATGTACATATGTACGTATGTAATGTATTTCTGGCAAGCACTCATTCAACATACTGCCATCAGTAGCCAACGTCACGTTGCGTTATCTACCTACCTTCGTTGACTGTGGATTCTCGAGCAATACCACAAAGGTGTTAATTATCATTAGAACTATAAATGTAATGATCATTGTTCATAATTGCTGTGATCAGCAAGACGATCAGCAGCAATACTGACGCTTATACTTAAAAGTGCTGAAAAACGTTGATGGTGCCATAATAAAATTACAAAAAAACTACAAAAAATATTGCCTTTAAAAACGATCGTACAAAACATACATACATACATACAAGAGTTCAAAAAATCTATTCAGAAATAATACGAGACTTCGGTGGTGCGCTGAAGTAGAGGGCTGAGACGTGCTAGACTGTTGGCGACAACCAGACGCCAAAGTGCCTCAGACTTTTTTATATAACTTTGTTGGGGTACACGTATGTATATACATACATACTCGCATATATACGATCAGTTTATAGGTACCCACACACAGTGCAAACAAGTGCCTTGTAGATATTTATGAAGGTATGTATAGGTACTTGAGTATACGAGAATATATCGCTTGTTGTTATTCTTAGCCATTGTTGTTCTTTTGACGTAGTTGGTTGTAGCTATTTTGGTGCGATGTGTGCTGTTTTCTGTAGCGCAATACTTTTTAAACGTTGGCAAGAACCGGTAGTTAGTGATGGCGATGAAGGTGGATGAATACACCAAGTGTTCTGACAACATACCACCACAATATGCTATCTGATCTGTTGTATCAGTTGTTGTTTCGTCGTTTGATTTCGTTTAATATTATTTATTCTCATATTCATACCGTTTTTTTTTCTGTGATCATTTTCGTTTGCTTGAATATATTCAACGCACAGGCGTTATACAAGATTTTGAAGCGGATCAGGTCATGATTGCGGTAAGAGAGGCAAGAAAGAGCCGTGCTGCCGGACAGAGTTATCAGTTGGGTTCGCGAATAAAAGTAGGCTTGTGTTGTTATTTATGTTCGCATGGAGCTTCGGGTATTTCCTGAAATAATTACTCAGAATGAAATGGTACTAGTGTAAGGGGCAACCGATATTATAAGATTTGAGGGAAATAACACAAAAGACTAAAATTTATACTAGCTTAGGTCACGCTGAGCCGGCCGGTTAGGACCTTGGGGACATGGGACTGAACACTATGATCTCATTCAGTCGGGGGTAGTTCTTGACTGCAGTTCAGCGATGACTGTAAGCTTGATGGGGATGTGAGAAGAGGGATCTTCTCATCGTATCTGCAACAAGAGATCCCTTTCCGCCTTGCCGACCATTGAAGCGTGCATCGCGAAGATATAAAAAATCTCCAGTGCAGTAGATCATTCAGAATTCAGATGAGAAACATGTACTTTTTCCTCAGTCAGCTAGACTGACTAAAGACCTTGATCTCCTTCCAGTTCTGTTATATATACATAATCAAATCGTTGTCATGCAATGAAGCTTCTAGTCATATCAAGACATAACCGCAAATTTCTGGAAGCAGGAGAGGAAATTTAATGCGTTAAACTTGGTTTTCTTATTAAAGAAATGTTTAAAGCAGAGATTGCGAATAGCAGTCCCCGTAACGGGTACTTTCAATTAAAAAAGTTATTGAATGACAGCTCTTTGATTGGCTGTTAAATAATGGCACTGCCGGTTTCGGTGTCTTAAAAAGGAAAGGACCGTTTTGCCAGCAATATAAAGGAAAGGGAGAGGAAAGGACATGAAAGCAAAGAAATATCCTCTTCTTCTTTCTTCTTTTCCTTTCCTACCGCTATCGGCAAGTTATCGACCTGCTATACAGTAACCGGTTGGTTATCGAAATTTTATCGGTCTTTTGTCGAATATAGTTTCGTTATCGAAAAGTGAAAAATTTGTTATGGAAAAATATCGATTTACCATCTAATAATATAAGTTCCTTATCGATAACAAGTAAATATTTTTTCGGTAACAAATGGATAGCTTTTCAATAATTGTTCGAGAACAATTGTTATGGATTAAACGCCGATAACTCAACCCAAAAATATGCCAAAAGCTATCCCATAAATAATTCGTATTCATAAATGACATTGTTTGGTAAGGTTGAACTGGCCGGTCTGGACCTCACATAGACTGAATTAATCCGTGGTGTTGAACCCTGCTAAATTATTTCAAAATAGTACCAAAATGAACCCGAAATTTTCGATGACATGATCCCCTAATTATTTCAAAATGGCTTCAGGACGATCCCAAGATGATTCAATAAAGATCTCAAAATATCCCGAAGAGATCCAGAAATAATCGTGCAAATAAACCCGAAATGTTCTCCAATACAATCCCGAATTGATCTCAAAATAATCCTAGAATGATCCCAACGTCAAAACAAAAAACTGTCGAAATGATCCCAAAATTATTCCCGAATAGTGCAGAAATTATATAAAATTGGTCCCAAAAATAGTCCGTGCATGACCCCAAATATAAATCTGGTAAAACTTTTAAAACATTAGCCAATGATTCGCACCAAACCATTTCAGTGATGGTGAGAAAACATTTGAAAAAATAAAAATTACTCACTGAAAAAGACCAAAATCATTTAAACATAAACATATCTCAATGATAAAGCGTTTTTTGTTATTAGATATAGGTTGTTATTAGCGACAAACCGAATTGCTGTTTCTCGTAAACCGTTAAATGCAACCTCTGCTCTAAAATGTATACAATTGTCTTTTACATCGTAACTACCTACGTCATCTTTGCTCAATGGCTTAGGGTAGAGCTTTGACATTTCTGCAGCCGATATATATGACGACTATCTTTGGATTCCTATCAAAAATGAAAAATCGAAAAATTTGCCGCGTACATCAATTTGGCGGTGATAGGTGGCAGGGTTAAACTCTAGTCAACTTTAGCTGAAGTTTAAACATGCACTGAAAAACCGGGCTTACGTTTGGTATTTCTTCAGTTTTTTCTGTTAGGCTTTGATCAGAGAACGTATGACCAAAGAGAACCGTGAACAGAACGTATAGTGGGAAACAGTAAACCATCAAATGGGGAAATTTGTAATGAAATTCGCCAATTCCAAGCCTAGAAAATTATTATTTTGATATAATAGCCACAATTTAACTATTTTTTAACGTTTTCAATTACTTTTTTGTGAAATTCCAATGAAAACACCGCGTTTTTTGCTGAACTTCAAGTAGGTAATGTGGTGAATTACCTACCGCCAGTTTGAAAATTTCTATTGCTGCCCGTCGTTGATTATTCTCTATAGATTCACGTCTCTGCTTTGATATGAATTTTAATGATTTTTATACTCAGCTGAGCAGAGCTCACAGAGTATATTAACTTTGTTCGCATAAGGGTAATCCGTAACGGCATAAACTAATCGAGATAGATATAGACTTCTATATATCAAAATGATCTGGGTTTTCATGTCCGTCCGTCCGTCTGTCCGTCCGTCTGTAAACACGATAACTTGAGTAAATTTTGAGGTATCTTGATGAAATTTGGTATGTAGGTTCCTGGGCGCTCATCTTAGATCGCTATTTAAAATGAACGAAATCGGACTAGAACCACGCCCACTTTTTTCGATATCGAAAATTTCTAAAAACCGAAAAAGTACGATAATTCATTACCAAAGACGGATAAGGCGATGAAACTTGGTAGGTGCGTTGACCTTATGAAGCAAAATAGAAAATTAGAAAAATTGGACAATGGGCGTGGCACCGCCCACTTTTAAAAGAAGGTAATTTAAAAATTTTGCAAGCTGTAATTTGGCAGTCGTTGAAGATATCATGATGAAATTTGGTAGGCACGTTACTCCTATTACTATATGTGTGCTAAATAAAAATTTGCAAAATCGGACGACGAACACGCCCACTTTTAAACAAATTTTTTTTTAAGTCAAATTTTAACAAAAAATTTAATATCTTTACAGTATAATAGTAAATTATGTCAACATTCGACTCCAGTAATGATATGGTGCAACAAAATACAAAGATAAAAGAAAATTTCAAAA
Organism: Eurosta solidaginis; assembly: GCA_029619165.1. Lineage (NCBI taxonomy): Eukaryota > Metazoa > Arthropoda > Insecta > Diptera > Tephritidae > Eurosta > Eurosta solidaginis. The sequence continues at coordinate 30,989 of JARSSU010026640.1, read as the reverse complement.
TGGGCGTAACTCCGCCCTTTTCATTTAATTCGTCTAGAATACTTTTAATGCCACAAGTTGAACAAAAATTTACCAATCCTTGTGAAATTTGGTAGGGACATAGATTCTATGACGATAACTGTTTTCTGTGAAAATGGGCGAAATCGGTTGAAGCCACGCCCATTTTTTATACACAGTCGACCGTCTGTCCTTCCGCTCGGCCGTTAACACGATAACTTGAACAAAAATCGATATATCTTAACTAAACTTAGTTCACGTAGTTATCTGAAGTCACTTTATCTTCGTAAAAAATATGGCCGAAATCCGACTAAGACCACGCCCACTTTTCCAATATCGAAAATTACGAAAAATGAAAAAATTCTGTACCAAATATGAAAAAAGAGTTGAAACATGGTAATTGGATTAGTTTTTTGACGCAAAATATAACTTTAGAAAAACTTTTCTAAAATGGGTGTGACACCTACCATATTAAGTAGAAGAAAATGAAAAATTTCTGCAGGGCGAAATCAAAAGCCCTTGGAATCTTGACAGGAATACTGTTCGTGGTATGACATATATAAATAAATTAGCGGTACCCGACAGATGATGTTCTGGGTCACCCTGGCCCACATTTTGGTCGATATCTCGAAAACGCCTTCACATATACAACTAAGGGCTACTCCCTTTTAAAACCCTCATTAATACTTTTAATTTGATACCCATATCGTACAAACACATTCCAGGGTTACCCTAGGTTCATTTTGCGAAATGGTGATTTTCCCTTATTTTGTCTCCAAAGCTCTCAGCTGAGTATGTAATGTCCGGTTACACCCGAACTTAGCTTTCCTTACTTGTTTCTATTTGTGTATTTATCGTTTGTTTTACGACTATTATATAATTTCTGGTATTCTAGTCGTTTTGAGTTATATTATCATACGCTTTTAGCATGTAGTGATGTTCCTTGAATGTGTTAAACTCATTCGTCTTATTCACTGCCGGTTAGTAGCTAATAAAATCGCACTTGCGCCAGTCCCACCATTTCAGTAGTTCATTCTGAAATGAGTCAACGTTGCATTATTTAAGCGCAGTTGTAATTTCTTGTTAATGTAATTCTGATGTTTGTTGTGTTCTACAATTTCTCTGTTCTTGCAAATTTTGTCAGTTCGATTAAAAGAAGATTTTTTATTAGCGGTGGTTACTTAATGCCGTGATTGTGTAAGGTATTTTCCAAACCTTTTTTTTTCTGTGTAAACACAGATTTATACCTGTCATTTAAATGTTTCTTTCTGTGTTCTAAGATTACTGCGATATCAAGATGCAGGCAAGATTGAGCTAGGTTGAACCGGCCGGTCAAAAAGACCTAACATAGAATGTGTCCATAGTGTAAGATTGAGCTAATTCTGGTTTTTATGTGAGTAGTAAATACATATGCGATATGTTACATGTATGTCAGTTTCCTGTGTAGTCTCAAGTGTGTATGTCCGTTGTAAGCAAAAAAAAATCCAACATCTATCTTATAAGACCGATCGCGCGCTACGCGATCATTCGACGACTTTGATTATGCGTATTTTTTTATATAAAAACGAAATTGTCTAAAAAAAAATTAAAAATGCAATATAATCGCATACATTTCACTCCGATTCAACCAATGAGCATCTGTTGCATTTCGCAGACAATCAAAGGAACCATAAAAAAAATGTAAGATCGTCATCATTGGCGCTCAAACGACGAAACGACGACGTCGTACAAGTCAAGTGGTGATTTAAATTGTATGGTGTAAAGAATCTGCGCTAAATAAGGGGATACAAAGAAGACATGCATACTTCCTTAAATTGATATGTATGATATACAAACACTGAGATGATGTTACTGAAGGCAGGCGTACATCGCATTGCTAAGACCGTTTGCATTATCTGTTGGGTTTCACTATCACTACTGCCTTGCTCTTGGCTGCTTGCCTCTTCATCTATTCGCTCATGATGTCACGTTCAATTAACCCTCTCTCGTTCAGCTCACTGGCCGAATGACGGGCAGTCGTGTCTGTCCATTTGTCTGCTGTTTTTTTCATAAAAATATGAAAAGGTGTTCTTTGGGTTATTGTCTCCAATGCTTGGGTTCCATAACGTACTCGTACTAGCAATTCACAAATGCCTACTTGCTACGTCATAGCCAGATAATTTAGCTGGGTACTTTTTATACCAGCTATTGCAAGTATAGCTTTCTTTTTTATATATCTGAAGCTTTATTACGAAGACGATTCTGGTCGAGTTCCACAGAGTGCAACGGAAACACACAAGCAGTCTAAATACCAATACACCTGGTTTTTGGTGGCATCGATGTGTAGCAATGGAAATATTTACTTTCTAAATAAATTACTCCAAAGGTCGTCCCATTTCATGTTACCATCGTCCCTGCTCCGGCGCCATATATCAAAACGAGTACGATAAGAAACTTTTGAATGATGATTTTTACAACTGTGAGGGGACTTCCATTTCACTCCCCAACTCAGTACCGAAAAAGTGTTCGTTGCTAAGAGCTGGAATGGCATTGACGTGGTGTGCAAATGAACAAAGTCGTTCACACCTTTCAACCTATACTGTTTGTGAACATTCTCGACTTACTTGCACATAACTATTTTACAGTTTACCCTGTGCCTTAAATCACAATATGGCACAGGAGCACGACAAACATAGAGCAGTCGAGCAAGAAGCGGCAAATAACAGCTGCGAAGTAACAGCTGACAACCAACAGAGCAAAACAAACACTTTGCCTGTTTATCGCTCGAAAATTCTCGGTATATAAAAATAGTGAATTTTCTGTTGTCATATCAACCGTCGCAAGTACGCCGATGACAGTTAATATCTTCAAGATATATCACTTCTCCCGCTAGCTAGCTGCGCGAAGCACGATTGGCTGAAACCTTTTAAGCTAACCCAATCGTCGCCTAGTTAAGCAAAGAAGTATCGCTATCTTAAGACTACAGGACCCCTTTCCCTCAGCTCTGGCTCAGGCGGTTTGCCTATAGTTTTCACTTCCTCATAGCCTATAGTTCGGCCTACGATGTTCCAGTTTGTACAGCTCCGGTTTCCGTTTTGTCACATTTCATATATCCATTCCACCTCTCAGCTGGTGCCGTCCTGATACTTGCCGTCTCAGTTCATCGGCCACTGCCGCGATCGTTTGTTAACTGTTACAGACCACCGGTCATCCCATCAGATCAAGTTTTTCGACACCTTTTTTTTCTTACTCAGTGGAGGTGGACCCCTTTCCCTTCTTCCTAATACCGGTATCGATAGGAAGCACATAACATAACTTAGTCTTCAAAGCCTTTTGTCTTTTATTTGTTGCACATGGGCGCCCACTATGAATTTTTATGAATTTTCCGAAGAACTTTTCTCTTGCATATTATTGAGCGTGATTTTTGTTCGGTTGTTGTTGTGTTTCCCCTAACAACATGCAGCATTTTTTATGCATAACTAAAAATTGCATGATTTTAGGCCACCTGATTTCATTTAGGCAATTTTTACAAAATGGGCATGCCATAGCAGTTTTTAAAAATGATATACCCCTACCCTGCTACTGGCTATATCTTGATTGTTTCCAATTGATTTTTGTTTTTTTTTATCACAAGTGTCTTTTTTATCTTTCGCTGATAGTTTTCTGCTTTTTTTTACTTTGTAGTGGAATCGCTGTTATACTTCCTCTGGCTACACATACGAGTTGTTATTGTAATTGTAACCAGCGACGATATATTCATTTTATCAGTCGACTTGTGCGGTGTGTTGGCGGCAGCGGGGCGAACTACCTACCAGTGCTACATTCATGTAGATAGCAGTGTGTGTGATGTAAGCCTGTATGTGTGTATAAAGTATCTGTGTGTTATTTATGGTTAGGCAGTCGATAGTGCTGTGGCGTCGACGTCTAAATTCTCCGATCACTATGTGCATTCGTTGTTTTTGATGTGATTCAAATAGAAATATTTTAGTTTAAGCGAAACGTTGCATCCGTCAAGATCGGCGCGCGATCGTTAGTGAATAAAAATGAAATAACAAAGAGTGAACAAAAAACAACGAAAAGAAGAGAGTGTGAAATAAATACAATTGTATGGGTTTAATTTGTGTATTAATAAAATTAAGAATTTAATGCTTTAACAAAAGAGTAATCATGAATTTAGATCGTTACGAAAAATAAAATATGTGAGAATTTATAAAAAAAATATTAAATTTTTTAAAACTACCTACATTAAAAGAATTCATAGAATACTATTAAAACGAAGCTGTGAAAGTGCTCTATTTTTGAAAAACATGAATAACAAGTTTAAAAAATATGTACAATTTTCATTCATAAATTTTAATATTCGTAAATCAGCAACAAAATAATGCAGCCGCCTTGAAGTGCAATTTTACGGTGTGATATCATTACAATAGTGTGAGGCAATAAAAAATATTTGTAGCCCAAATGTGTTGACTGACACGATCAAGGATCGCAATCAGCAGTCAAATAAGTAAATAAAAAAAAAGAATGCAAAACACAGTTTATTTGTATGTCTGAAGTGTATGTATTCGTGAAAGAACGCAAATAGCTACAAAAATCCTTATATGCAAATATTTATGTAAGTGATCTACGAAAGTGATCCTCACTACTTCTTCTTCTGAAACAATTCACAAAGCATACTTAAAACAGCAGACCAAAATTCGTTCCAGCTCCAAACATAACAAAGAGTGAAGTGCAAGGCATAACTGTGTCGCCTCATTTAATTGAGTTCCACGAATTCACTGTGAGAATTCTACAAAAACAAAAGCTTGGAAGTACGAGATACCAAGCAATAATATTAAAACAAGAACAACGAAACAAGTACATAAAAGCAGCAAAAACAAAAATAAACATTCGTAAGATACTTGAAAAAGAAAAGGTCGAGGAATACCCTGCCGATATATACAAATATACAAACTGATCATGCTTATATGTGTGTGTTGTGCATGCGAGTTTGTGTGCAAACACACTTAAGATACCAATAAAGTCGACGACGTAGACCAAAACGTCAGAGCACTGGCGACACATTGTCCGACGTTCAAGTACCCAAAAAGACGACACACAGCGGCAATAAGAGCAACACAGTATGTGTGTGCCTGCCTCCAGGAAGCAAAAACAAAATGCAACAACAACAAGAGAAACAACAGCAATGCCATAAATGTTAAGCGGCATAGAAGTCAATAATAAACAAGCGCCGTATATCTATGAATGTTTGAAAGTAGTAGACAAACCAATAAAAATAAAATATGTAGAAGATACTCCGCTACATACCAACATACATTCAAATACATACATATGTGTGTATCACAAGACTGTGCAAAAGACAAAGTCACAAGCTGTGCCCGCACTGTAAAGCAAGGCAAGATCACAAAAACCTGACAGGATCTGTTGATCACCAAACAAGAAACAATAGTTGCACGGCACAAATTTAGTTGTTGTTGTAATTGTTCTAGTCTTTCTCGCCAAACAGCATGAAATATTAAATAGACGGCGCCAACATACCTGCCAATAATTTCTATAGATGGTGGCTTGTCTATCTTTGTACTGATCAGTTCCTGCCATCATATTCGCCTGAACGTCGCCGCGTCGCGCCAGTTACCGTTGTTTGAGATGCGTGAATAAATCCAAATGCCTAAATTATACACAGCTCGAACGCGGTGTCAAGGTATTGAAGTCAGAAGCACATGAACCCAGATTTATCCAGTTGCAACGCGAAGATGTTTTTGGCGTTCGTTTGAATTGTGGAAATTGTAAAACAAACAAAATTCGAATACCGCAGGCAGTGAAAAAATAAATTTAAGATCCTATGGAGCGGAAATTATGAAGCGCAAATTAGATGTGAATATGAGTCGTGATATTTAAAAGCAACGTGTAAGTACATAAATATATGGAGTAATTTACGATATTCATTTGGAGTAATAATCTGTATACACAGCATAGCCTTATAGTAGGCTACTGCGTCTAGGATCTATTACCTGAAAATATATGTTTTCTTACCAGGATAACAAAAAAATAAATGAATAAATAAAATTATTATCCATCCTTCTAAAAAGAATACTAGTTCTGAAAAAGTCAAAGCTAAATCATATGAGCACAATACTACAACTTTTCAAATTGTATTTTAGAAATGCACAAATGAATTTCAACAAAACTTAATTTTAATTCAGAAAAGCTGAAATGTTATTCTAATAAAAGCAGACAGCCAAACTGTTAGTTCTTTCATAAAAATAGTCCTTAAAAATATATTATTTGTGGACTTTTAACTATTTAGCGGACAGAAATTACTAAGGGTAGATTAAAAGGTCGGGCCAATAACTGTGGAATGACCCATCCAAATGAAACGAATTGTTTGTCTTTGATATAGAATCATTTTGTTTCAATTGCTTTTAGTTTTTCTATGAAGAATTTCTGGTATTATTAACAAATATTATGAAGAGGGCATACAGGATTCAAATCCATTCGTTTCATTCAGATCAACCGTTCAGCAAGTATAGGGCCGAACTTTTATTTTCGGACTTATAGAATAAGAGTTCGGATTTTAATTTTACTTGTGAACTTTTTTGAAAATGGTCCGAAATATAAAAAGGGTGCATGATTCAGCTATTTCGACCCCAAAAATAAAAATAACTATTAAAATGGGTCCCTGAAAAAAAATTCAGAAAAAGCCAAATTTATTTAATAATCTGACAAATTAATTTCAGAAAAGATAAAATATATTAGAGATATTTTTAGATATTCAATTGTATATCAGAAAAACTCAAATGCATTTCAGAAAACTTAATTTTTCTTTAACAAAAGCTGAGATATAATTCGGTAAAACTGATATATTTGTCAGAAGGGCAAAAAAGCATGTCAGGAAAAAACTAAAAATATTTCAGAATATGCAAAATGAGTTTCAGAAAAGATCAAATGTATCTATAAAAAAATTAAATGGTTTTTAGATATTCCAATTGTATGTTGTGTTAATTTTATGAACTTAAGGGCCGTAGGTAAAATAAAACTAAATGTATAAGGCTATAAAAATTACTAAAATTTCCCAATTGTATATCAAAAAAAATCAAACGCATTTCAGAGAAAAAATACAAGGAGCGATAACCTCGGACGGAATTTAGACTTAAATTTTATTTGAAAAAAGGTCGGATATGTTTCAGAGAAAGCAACTACGTCTTTTCGAACAGTACTTTCGAAATCATCAATTTGATTTTAGAAAGCAAAAACTTTTTTGTTAACAGGGGACTGCTCTCATTGCTTTTAAATGTATGAAAACATTTATTTGAAGCAATTTTTAATTTGTAATTTTATTAAATAATTTGGGAAAAATTTAAACAAACTTAGACTTTCTTGTTATCATTTGGACTTTTGAATAATCAAACCTTTAGAAAGTAACAAAGAAACATTTACAAGTATAAACTGAACACACCATTAAACAAACATACATAAATATGTAAAACTGAGCCCGAGTTTACAAAGCTTCTCATTCGCAACGAAGAAGAACTTTACAAAAGCAAATCTACATGGGACACAAATTAATATAAAGACAAAATGTCTCAATTGGGTTGTTAGTGTAGAAATGAGAAAAACTGAATTAAGCATGAAAACAAATACCAGCAGGATAGCCTGGTGGTTAAAGGCAACTGCAGTTTCACCATGTGATTCACGGTTCGAATCCCGGTGAAACCTTTGATAACATTACAAAATTGCCTGATGATGATTACGTTGGCGGTTTTCGAAATGGTTCCATCGCAATATGCCAGTAAATGTTTCTTTTTTTTCAGTTTCTCTTAGAAAACATAATAATTGAAATTCAATTATTATAAGCCGGTGTTAAGCTCATGAATTCTTAAATATAAGTATAAACTGAACACACCATTAAACAAACATATATAAATAATGTAAATATGTATATATAGATTGGCGTACCACAGTGTTTGTTGTTCAACTCCTTCGAAATTGGCCCAACCAATTCTCATGAAATGTGACTAGAACTGAACCTGGGCAAGGGAATAAGAGAGGAGAGAAATAAATTGAAGTAGCGGGAAGAAAAACGAGGGAGGGAGAAAGAGACTTTTTAAGATTCATCCGCCAATTTTCATTGGTTACTCAGACAGACTTGAATTAAATCTTTTTTTAATTTCAAAGAACGATTTCAACATAACTTCAGAGTATGTCCTACATACATATATAGCAGTTTTTTTGTAGTTCTAAAAATTTGTATCTTGCCCAAGAAAAAAAAACAAATTTTTTGGAATTTTAACATATACTCATATGGTCATTAAAATAGGTACTCCCATGTGAGTACTAATAATTCATAATTTTTTAAGCGAATAGTAATAGATTTTCAATTCTGTGATGTTTTTATTTTCAGACTAATAAGACAAATGGAAATAATGACTCAAAAATATTTTGAAGTTTACACTATTGTTAATATAAACAAAAATGATATTTTCATGTGGCCATTCAAATACATACATTAGGTACTAAATAGGTTTAATAATAGTTTTACAAAACTTAATGAATTTATTTTAAAAATATGTTTTCAGCCTCCAAGCTTGATCAATAACCACTGTGTCCACTGTTATTATCAATGACTTTTTGCATTCAGTTCGGCATAGAGCTGATTATCCTGCGGTAGTTCTCTATGGGAGTGGAATACCAGATCTCTTTAACTTTTTGCCATAACTCCGTCTTGTTTTTGAATGCTTCTTTCCCGATTCGCCTCTTTAAGTCTCCCCCAAAGGTGACTGGGTTGGCCAATCCAAACCACTTAGATTATTTTGGGAAAACCAGTCACGTACAAGCCTTGAGTAGTGTTTAGGGTCATTGTCTTGCATAAAAAGCCATCGAAGTAGCATGTTTTCTTCAGCAAAGGGCAACATCACATCTTGTAGTATATTCCTGTACATAAACTTTTCCATTGTATCCGATATTAGATGGATAGGACCTACACCGTACCAATAGAAGCAACCCCAAATCATTATCTTGCCGTCAGCGTGCTTAACTGTTTTTTTCGTGTAACTACCACGCTGAGAATTATTTTCCTTTAGGACGCTTTACATTCCGACCAGCATTGTTTCCGAATAAATTTATTTTTGTTTAATCGCTCCAAAGAATATTATACCATTTTTTAATACCCTCTAATCCACACCATGTGCTGTGCCCTTGAGCAAAAGATTTACACTTTTCGAGGCACTCTGCCTGGTAAGTTCCTGCTGCACAATCGACGGCGTACAATTCTGGCTGATATTGCATTATAATTTCTGCTGCAATAGCCTTTGACGTCATAAAAGGATCCCGCTTGGCAAGAGTTACAATTAAATTGTGAGACCTATTTTCTTTTTACCACCTCTTCGTTCCGTCGATTTTATAGGCTTAAGGGCATTTACAACAAAATTGTTAGACCTTCCTAGTGATTCAGCGATAAATTTATGAGATTTATTCTGTTTTCGAAGGTTGAGAACAAGTCTTCGCTCCTCAATGCCGAGCACAGCCCATCATTTAGAGAGCTGTACACGGGTTTTTATTAATTTTTCTTTATTGAACATCGCATTCAATATTTTCCGCTTACTTAGTTAAAAGCAAAATTTATACACAAATTACCTATTTTAGTGGCCAAGCTAAATTACACTTTATGAAAACAAACGGCTCTATGAGGTATAACGCAATTTATTATAACGGTGCTTGCAATATACCATGAAGCAAAGTTGCCACATGTGAAAAAAGAAAAGTTTCAAAAATGCCCTTAAACTTACGCGAGCAATCGTTTTAAAAGCACTCACTTATTTTAATGACCATATGTGTATATTGTCGGCTTAGAGTAAGAACCTGCTAAGTACCAATTGTTCAAAAAAATTACTTTTTATGCAGTTTGGTAGACAATGAGGTAATTCATCAAAACTTTATGATGAGCACACTTAGCAGGTTTGCACTCTAAGCTGACGATATTTGAAAAGTTTTTAAAAATAAAATTTCAAGATACACATAAGTGAAAACATATGATTAGACATAATTTGTTTCCCCTTTCAAGTCAAAGTCAAATCCCCTTCTGAAAATGGTGTGAAACCTCAAAACAAATTCAGACCCCAGACAGTGCTAAACAACCGAAAAATATAAACTAACTAAAAGCCAGACATGAGACCGATTCATAGACACAGGCCAGGCACTCAAGCCGCAGACATAAGACGCCAAACAAATTCGAAAATATAAAAACAATACAAAAAACAGTCAGACTGATAAAGAAACACACATGTGTAGCAGCCAGCATAATAAAATATGTTAACAAAAACAACAACACCAACGTATCAAGAATCAAAAACTAGAGCAACATCAATAGTAACAAAAAAACATCTTTAATTTACACATTAACTAAATATTAACTTAAAATAGAAATATACAAATATACATACATACATATGTATATATGCATAAACAACAAAAAACAATTCATTGACCAATTAACATGAAAAGGTCATTTTTATTAGGAAACAAATAAGAGAGGCGTATAGTGCGCCGCATATGCATACATATGTACATATATGAAATGCGTTAAATTTGTATGGGCTCCGTGAACATACATACATATGTACATATATATACGGGGGGCATAAGTACGTATGTACATTTATTTGTCCGCATTTGAAATATTCAGAGTTGATTGCACGCTCCGTTCTAGTTATACTCAGCTGAGCAGAGCTCACAGAGTATACCTATTAATTTTGTTCGGATAACGGTTGTCTAACGGCCTCGTACTAATCGAGATAGATATAGACTTCTATATATCAAAATGATCTGAGCGAAAAAAGAAATTCATTTAGCCATGTCCGTTTGTCCGTCCGCCCGTAAACACGATAACTTGAGTAAATTTTGAGTTATCTTAATGAAATTTGGCATGTATGTTCCTGGGCACTCACCTCAGATCGCTATTTAAAATGTACGGAATCGGAATATGACCACGCTCACTTTTTCGATATCAAAAGTTTCGAAAAACCGAAAAAGTGCGATAATTCATTTCCAAAGACGGATAAAGCGATGAAACTTGGTAGGTTAGTTGAACTTATAACGCAGAATAGAAAATTAGTAAAATTTTGGACAATGGGCGTGGCACCGCCCACCTTTAAAATAAGGTAATTTAAAAGTTTTGCAAGCTCTAATTTGGAATCGTTGAAGATATCATGGCGAAATTTGGTAGGAAAGTTACTCCTATTACTATATGTGTTCTAAATAAAAATTAGCAAAAGCGGATGACGGCCACCGTGGTGTGATGGTAACGTACTCCGCCTACCACATCGAATGCCGTGGGTTTGCACCCCGGGCAAAGCAACATCAAAAAATTTTAGAAATAAGCTTTTTAAATTAGACGAAAATTTTTCTAAGCGGGGTCGCCCCTCGGCAGTGTTTGGCAAGCGCTCCGGGTGTATTTCTGCCATGAAAAGCTCTCAGTGAAAACTCATCTGCCTTGCAGATGCCGTTCAGAGTCGGCATAAAACATGTAGTCCCGTCCGGCCAATTTGTAGTGAAAATCAAGAGGAGCACGACGCAAATTGGAAGAGAAGCTCGGCCTTAGATCTCTTCGGAGGTTATCGCGCCTTACATTTATTTTATTTTTTATTTTAAAAGCGGATGACGAACACGCCCACTTAAAAAACAAAAATGTAAGTCAAATTTTAACAAAAAATTGAATATCTTTACAGTATATAAGTAAATTATGTCAGCCTTCGACTCCAACATTTGTCTCCAAAGCTCTCAGCTGACTATGTAATGTTCGGTCACACCCGAACTTAGCCTTCCTTACTTGTTTTAATGCTTTTTTTTAGATTTTTATTTTTGACCCACAATGCGTTAAGTCAATGCCTTGCTTTCTTGTTTTAATATGTGAATTCGAATGTGCATTACATTGTTTGGGTCTTTACGTGCATACATACAATCATATATACATACATACATATATACATACATAGTACTTAAATACATAAGTAGAATGTACTTTTATATAACACACGTAAATTTTTGAGGCACGTCTTTTACAATTAAAATAAGTAAAGGTGTCTAAGTTCGGGTGTAACCGAACATTATATACTCAGCGTGAGCTTCAATTGTACATTTCATTTCAGATAAATTACTTTTCTACATAACACGTGGCACCGCCCGTTTAAACAAAAAATGTCTCCCCATTTCCTCTTACAATAAATTTGATAAGTGAAATATCATTGATTCAAAACTATTTTTTGCTAAGTTATAGCTTATTATTCTAGTCTACGACCCTTTTAAACTTGTTTTATATCTAAGTTTCCGTGGTCTTTAACCGATCCCGTCCATTTTTACTAGAAATATTTTCTGCTATAAGGAAAATATGGGTACACAATTTCATTACGATATGTTAATTTTTCTTCGAGTTATGGCCCCGAAACATAGAAAATTGCTTAGTCATAAAAGGGCGGTACCACGCCCACTTTTTTAAATTTAAAGTTTTTCCTATTTATTATTATAAATCCACTTGGGAATGAAATACCATTGATATAAAGCTCTTTATTGCAAAGATATAGCCTATTTTATTCGTCCACCACCCTTTTAAAAATCTTTTATATAAAAGTGGGCGTGGTCCTTAATCGATTTCGTTAATTTTTCTTCAAAGCATTCCTTATAGTAAAGGCAACCTCTCCGCCGAATTTTGTTACGGTTTTTGATTTATGATTAATAATATTTGTAAAATTTATTTTATCACAAGTGGGCGGTGCCACGCCCATTTAAAAATTGTTTTCAAATTTTTCTCAGGAGTCTCAAAATGAGTCCACACGTCAAATTTCAACATTGTAGGTGTATTATTTACTAAATAATCAGGTTTTTTGTGTTTTCCAAAATCTTAATATATAAAAAACACGTGTCACTATGTTTGAGGCCAATGGACTCCTAAACTACTGAACCGATTTTGAATTTTTTTTGCACCCCGTGAGTAGATTGGTCTAACCTGAAATATAGGAGAGCTTATATCTCAGTTTATGGTCGGAATATTATTTTATTGCAATTTTTTTATTTGTTTATACGTAATAATCACCAGGGGTGACTCTAGAATGCGTTTGTACGATATGGGTATCAAATGAAAGGTGTTAATGTTAATTTTTAAAGGGAGTAATCATTAGTTCCATAGGTGGACGCCGTTTCGCGGATATCGCCATAAAGGTGGACCAGGGAGACCCTAGAATTTGTTTGTACAGTATGGGTATCAAAAGAAAGGTGTTAATGAGTATTTTAAAAGGGAGTAATCCTTAGTTCCATAGGTGGACGCCGTTTCGAGATATCGCCATAAAGGTGGACCAGGGGTGACCCTAGAATTTGTTTGTACAATATGGGCATCAAACGAAAGGTGTTAATGAGTATTTTAAAAGGGAGTGGGCCTTAGTTCTATAGGTGGACGCCGTTTCGAAATATCGCCATAAAGGTGGACCAGGGGTGACTCTAGAATCTGTTTGTACGATATGGGTATCAAATTAAAGGTATTAATGAGGGTTTTAAAAGGGAGTGGTGGTTGTTGTATAGGTGGTCGCATTTTCGAGATATCGCCATAAAGGTGGACCAGGGGTGACCCTAGAATTTGTTTGTACAATATGGGTATCAAAGAAAGGTGTTAATGAGTATTTTAAAAGGGAGTAATCCTTAGTTCCATAGGTGGACGCCGTTTCGAGATATCGCCATAAGGTGGAGCAGGGGTTACCCTAGAATTTGTTTGTACAACATGGGTATCAAAAGAAAGATGTTAATGAGTATTTTAAAAGGGAGTAATCCTTAGTTCCATAGGTGGACGCCGTTTCGAGATATCGCCATAAAGGTGAGCCAGGGGTGACTCTAGAATTCGTTTGTGCAATATGGGTATCAAACGAAAGGAGTTAATGAGTATTTTAAAAGGAGTGGGCCTTAGTTCTATAGGTGGACGCCTTTTCGAGGTATCGCAATAAAGGTGGACCAGGGTGACTCTAGAATTTGTTTGTACAATATGGGTATCAAACGAAAGGAGTTAATGAGTATTTTAAAAGGGAGTGGTCCTTCGTTCTATAAGTGTTCGCCTTTTCGAGTTATCGCCATAAAGTGGACCAGGGGTGACTTTAGAATATGTTTGTACGATATGGGTAACAAATGAAAGGTGTTAATGAGTATTTAAAAAGGGCGTGGAGCTTAGTTCTATAGGTGGACGCCTTTTCGAGATATCGCCATAAAGGTGGACCAGGGGTGACTCTAGAATGAGTTTGTACGATTTGGGTATCAAATTAAAGGTATTAATGAAAGTTTTAAAAGGGAGTGGTGGTAGTTGTATATGTGAAGGCGTTTTCCAGATATCGACCAAAATGTGGACCAGGGTGACCCAGAACATCATCTGTTGGATACGCTAATTTATTTATATATGTAATACCTGCCAAGATTTTAAGGGTTTTTATTTCGCCCTGCAGAACTTTTTCATTTTCTTCTACTTAATATGGTAGGTGTCACAACCATTTTATAAAGTTTTTTCCAAAGTTATATCTCGCGTCAATAAACAATCCAATTACCTTACCATGTTTCATCCCTTTTTTCGTATTTGGTATAAAATTATGGCATTTTTTTCATTTTTCGTAATTTTCGATATCCAAAAAGTGGGCGTGGTCATAGTCGGATTTCGTTCATTTTCATACAAAGATAAGTGAGTTGAAGTAAGCACGTGAACTAAGTTCATTAAAGATATGTCGATTTTTGCTCAAGTTATCGTGGCGGCCACCGTGGTGTGATGGTAGCGTGCTCCGCCTATCACACCGTATGCCCTGGGTTCAACTCCCGGGCAAAGCAACATCAAAATGTTAGAAATAAGATTTTTCAATTAGAAGAAATTTTTCTAAGCGGGGTCGCCCCTCGGCAGTGTCTGGCAAGCGCTCCGATTGTATTTCTGCCATGAAAAGCTCTCAGTGAAAACTCATCTGCCTTGCAGATGCCGTTCGGAGTCGGCATAAAACATGTACGGTCCCGTCCGGCCAATTTGTAGGGAAAATCAAGAGGAGCACGACGCAAATTGGAAGAGAAGCTCGGAGGTTATCGCGCCTTACATTTATTTATTTTTTTTATCGTGTTAACGGCCATGCGGAAGGACTGACGGACGACTGTGTATAAAAAACCAGGGATGCACCTTAACGTTAAGCTAATCGTTTATCAAAAATGTCCACCGTTTCCGTTGAAACACTTCGAAATATTATCGATAAAGAAATTATCAAGATAAATTGTATCTCGTTTTTAACCGAAACGAAAAGCTTTCGTTAACGATAAAACGTTAACGAAACGTGATACTTTATGTTTGAATTATGCTGGCAATGCTATAGCCATGGTGAAGCCGTAAGGTGGCAACAACGAGCGCACATACACACACAAACTCTATGTAATTTGTTTGTGTAATTCGTTGGTGGTAATGTCAAAAATACTCTGTTCGTACTGTCAAAATTCATGAGAAAAGTTGCAATCAGCTTGGATAATGCTTTCACCTTTAAGACTCCGCCATCAATCAGCTTTGCCAGCATAGTTTGAAATTAATAATCAACATAAACGATTTGATTTCGTTTTGATATGGCAGAAAACGAAACGAAATCATTTCGTTAATTTGACGATCTTAACGTTAATAAACGAAACGAAATGACTTCGTTTCGTTTATTAACGTTGATTATCGTAACGAAATGATATCGTTTCGTTGGTTAAGCATGCCTGATAAAACTGGGCGTGGCATCAACCGATTTCGACGATTTTCACAGAAAACAGTTAACGTCATGAAATCTATGCCCCTACCAAATTTCAAAAGGATTGGTTAATTTTTGTTCGACTTATGGCGTTAAAAGTATCCTAGACAAATTAAATGAAAAAGGGCGGAGCCACGTTCATTTTGAAATTTTCTTTTATTTTTGTATTTGTTGCACAATATCATTACTGGAGTTGAATGTTGACATAATTTACTTATATACTGTAAAGATATTAAATTTTTTGTTAAAATTTTACTTTAAAAAAAATTTTTTTAAAAGTGGGCGTGGTCTTTCTCCGATTTTGCTAATTTTTATTAAGCGTACATATAGTAATAGGAGAAACGTTCCTGCCAAATTTCATCATGATATCTTCAACGACTGCCAAATTACAGCTTGCAGAAATTTTAAATTACCTTCTTTTAAAAGTGGGCGGTGCCACGCCCATTGTCCAAAATTTTACTAATTTTCTATTCTGCGTCATAAGTTCAACTCATCTACCAAGTTTCGTCGCTTTATCTGTCTTTTGTAATGAATTATCGCACTTTTTCGGTTTTTCGAAATTTTCGATATCGAAAAAGTGGGCGTGGTTATAGTCCGATATCGTTCATTTAAATAGCGATCTGAGATGAGTGCTCAGGAACCTACATACCAAATTTCATCAAGATACCTCAAAATTTACTCAAGTTATCGTGTTAAGCGGACGGACGGACGGACGGACGGACATGGCTCAACCAAATTTTTTTCCGATCCTGATTATTTTGATATATGGAAGTCTATATCTATCTCGATTCCTTTAAATATGTACAACCAACCGTTATCCAATCAAACTCAATATACTCTGTGAGCTCTGCTCAACTGAGTATAAAAAGAAAGGCTAAAATGTGTGTTAGTTGGTCGCCAGTGTTTGAAGAGATGTGTCGGTCGGTTTTATTCACACAAGTTGCGTAAACCTCACGCGGTGGTTACTACATAGGTTTGGTTGCGATCGACGTACAGGGTCTCGAGATATAGGCCGAAACGTGGACCCGAGTACCCCTAGAATGTGTTTATAGAATATGGATAACAAATGAAAGCTGTTGATGAGTTCTTTAGTAGAGGGTAATTTTCATACCCCTGGGTGACTAGGGTCTCGAAATATAGGCCAAAACGTCGGCCAGTGAATGCCTAGAATATGTTTATACAATATGGATATCAAATGAAAGCTGTTGATGACTGCTTTAGTACAGAGTAATATATTATCCAGAGACGGACTGGGACTGGGACTTGGAGTGGGACTGGGACTGGGACTGGAATAAAATACATACCACCCTATGGACAGGCAATAAGGGATGCAGAAGAATGAGAAGGAAAGACATAGAATGAGACGAAGATGGAGATAGATGAAGCGAAAAAGACGGAGGGAGGAGTGAATAAAAGGATTAGGAAAAAGTGAAGAGGGGGGAGGGCAGAGTCAGACGGTAAAAGCTTATTAAAATGTAAGACAACGTCTGCCGGGTCTTCTAGTGTTATATATATAAAAAGTGGGCGTGGGTCCAGATAAGCTCGTGTACCAAATTTGGTGAAGATATCTCAAAATTTACTCAAGTTATCGTGTTAACGGACGGACGGACATGGCTCAATCAAATTTTTTCGATACTATTGATTTTGATATATGGAAGTCTGTATCTATCTCGATTCCTTTATACCTGTACAACCAACCGTTATCCAATCAAAGTTAATATACTCTGTGTGCAAAGCACGCTGAGTATAAAAACGAGGAAAATACTCACTCAAACCAAACCAACCAACGCCGTTCATAGGCAAACTGCAATAAAAATGGGATTAAGGTCCTACAGCTTTACCCTAGCATCAAATTTTGTTGTGGGGGTGACATAAAGTTCAAGTACAGAAGATCAATTGACGTTATGACCACTTCAAATGGCCATAAGATCAATTGGCCCTATGGGACCAAAATATAGGAAAAGGAGCGCCGTATTCACATAAATAAAAATTTATTTTCAATCGAACAAAAATATAATGGACTTTATTGCCACTTGACAACAAAAAACTTGACCTTATAACCATTTGAAAAGCAGGATGGTCATAAGGTCAATATCGTTGATATTGTGACCATTTCAAATGTGACCCATACCTTCAATTGACTTTGTGGCCATGTGAAGTGGTCTATTGACTTTATGACGTTATGGTCGTTGACCTTATGCCATCCTTCCAAAACTTATTTGTCACTCAAAATAAAAGCAATTATTAATTAGCTTTATAGATTCAATTGTCTGAGAAACAGTACGAAATATACAAACAATTTGAATTTTTGTTCAAATATTTCACGCCAGTACAAATACTTGCGACCTTGATGTTGGAGTACCACACCGAAGAGTTCCGAGTTAAGCAACATCAAAAATTAAGCAATAGTTTTTTCTAAGCGCGGTAGCCCCGCAGCAGTGATTTGGCAAATACTACCAGTGTATTCTGCCATGAAAAATTGTTCAACCTTGCAGCTGCCTTTTTGAGTCGGCATGAAACATGTAGGTACCGTCCCGCCAATTTGTAGGAAAAATTAAAAAAAAGGAGCACAACGCAAATTAGAAGAGAAGCTTGGCCTAAATATTTTGGAGGCTATCGTGCCTTACATTTACTTTTATTTTATTTAATCGTGCCAATTATTTATTTAGTTTTTATTTTAATCACACTCATGTTTATTAAATCATCAAACTTCATCGCAGCCAAGTATGCGGTATAAATATCCATGAAGGACGAATTCTCCCTTGATTACTAGCTTCCTTATTCTTCTTTCAGGCCCCACGCGCCACATCAAACCATTATTATTAGTTTAAACAAAACCCCAAAGCATGCCAGTTTCACCGCAAATTAATTCTTCTTATAAAGTTTGTAATCGATTAACTACGCCGATTAACAAAAGGTCTAAAATAGTTTATAAAAGCTTAAACCAGTTTAAAAAAGTCGACGTCATTTAGCAAGCAAATTAATATTAAATCGACTCCCAGTTTCAGTATAATTTAAATACTCAATGTATGCATAATCAGCCATAAAATATTCAAAAACTGTATAAGCAACTAATCCGCCTTTGAAAAGGCGACTTAAACAAATCGTGGCAAACACTTGACAAAGCAGACAGCAACCGGTTGGTAATAATAACAAAACGAGAAAAAAATTAAATAAAAATTTCAATTTATAAACAAGAAGTTAATATTATTGAGTATTAAAAAAGTCTTACAAATAAAAAAAATGATACACTGAAGATAAATAAACCAGTTCAAAAATTCGATCAAGAAAAGCAGAAATTAGGTGAAGTAGAATGAGACCTAAAATATAACCAATGCCTTAAAAAAACAAGTAAGGAAGGTTAAGTTCGGGTGTAACCGAACATTAAATACTCAGTTGAGAGCTATGGTGACAACATAAGGGAAAATAACCATGTAGGAAAATGAACCGACGGTAACCCTGGAATGTGTTTGTATGACATGCGTATCATATGGAAGGTATTAAATAGTATTTTAAGAGGGAGTGGGCCATAGTTCTATGGGTGGACGCCATTTAGAGATATCGCCATAAAGGTGGACCAGGGGTGACTCTAGAATGTGTTTGTACGATATGGGTATCAACTGAAAGGTGTTAATGAGTATTTTTAAAAGGGAGTGGTCCTTAGTTCTATAGGTGGACGCCTTTTCGAGATATCGCATAAAGGTGGACCAGGGGTGACTCTAGAATTTGTTTGTACGATATGGGTATCAAATGATAGGTGTTAATGAGTATTTTTAAAAGGGAGTGGGCCTTCGTTCTATAGGTGGTTGCCTTTTCGAGATATCGCCATAAAGGTGGACCAGGGGTGACTCTAGAATGCGTTTGTACGATATGGGTATCAAATGAAAGGTGTTAATGAGTATTTTAAAAGGGAGTGGGGCTTAGTTCTATAGGTGGACGCATTTTCGAGATATCGCCATAAAGGTGGACCAGGGGTGACTCTAGAATGCGTTGTACAATATGGGTATCAAACGAAAGGTGTTAATGAGTATTTTAAAAGGGAGTGGGCTTAGTTCTATAGGTGGACGCCTTTCGAGATATCGCCATAAAGGTGGACCAGGGGTGACTCTAGAATTTGTTTGTACGATATGGGTATCAAATGAAAGGTGTTAATGAGTATTTTAAAAGGGAGTGGGCCTTAGTTCTATAGGTGGACGCCTTTTCGAGATATCGCCATAAAGGTGGACCAGGGGTGACTCTAGAATGTGTTTGTACGATATGGGTATCAAATGATAGGTGTTAATGAGTATTTTAAAAGGGAGTGGGCCTTAGTTCTATAGGTGGTCGCCTTTTCGAGATATCGCCATAAAGGTGGACCAGGGGTGGACCTAGAATGTGTTTGTACGATATGGGTATCAAATGAAAGGTGTTAATGAGTATTTTAAAAGGGAGTGGGCCTTAGTTCTATAGGTGGACGCCTTTTCGAGATATCGCCATAAAGGTGGACCAGGGGTGACTCTAGAATGTGTTTGTACGATATGGGTATCAAATGAAAGGTGTTAATGAGTATTTTAAAAGGGAGTGGGCCTTAGTTCTATAGGTGGTCGCCTTTTCGAGATATCGCCATAAAGGTGGACCAGGGTGACTCTAGAATGCGTTTGTACGATATGGGTATCAAATGAAAGGTGTTAATGAGTATTTTAAAAGGGAGTGGGCCTTAGTTCTATAGGTGGTCGCCTTTTCGAGATATCGCCATAAAGGTGGACCAGGGGTGACTCTAGAATGTTTGTACGATATGGGTATCAAATGAAAGGTGTTAATGAGTATTTTAAAAGGGAGTGGGCCTTAGTTCTATAGGTGGTCGCCTTTTCGAGATATCGCCATAAAGGTGGACCAGGGGTGACTCTAGAATTTGTTTGTACGATATGGGTATCAAATGAAAGGTGTTAATGAGTATTTTAAAAGGGAGTGGGCCTTAGTTCTATAGGTGGTTGCCTTTTCGAGATATCGCCATAAAGGTGGACCAGGGGTGACTCTAGAATGTGTTTGTACGATATGGGTATCAAATGAAAGGTGTTAATGAGTATTTTAAAAGGGAGTGGGCCTTAGTTCTATAGGTGGTCGCCTTTTCGAGATATCGCCATAAAGGTGGACCAGGGGTGACTCTAGAATGTGTTTGTACGATATGGGTATCAAATGAAAGGTGTTAATGAGTATTTTAAAAGGGAGTGGGCCTTAGTTCTATAGGTGGTCGCCTTTTCGAGATATCGCCATAAAGGTGGACCAGGGGTGACTCTAGAATGCGTTTGTACGATATGGGTATCAAATGAAAGGTGTTAATGAGTATTTTTAAAAGGGAGTGGGCCTTCGTTCTATAGGTGGTCGCCTTTTCGAGATATCGCCATAAAGGTGGACCAGGGGTGACTCTAGAATGTTTGTACGATATGGGTATCAAATGAAAGGTGTTAATGAGTATTTTAAAAGGGAGTGGGCCTTAGTTCTATAGGTGGTCGCCTTTTCGAGATATCGCCATAAAGGTGGACCAGGGGTGACTCTAGAATGCGTTTGTACGATATGGGTATCAAATGAAAGGTGTTAATGAGTATTTTAAAAGGGAGTGGGCCTTAGTTCTATAGGTGGACGCCTTTTCGAGATATCGCCATAAAGGTGGACCAGGGGTGACTCTAGAATTGTTTGTACGATATGGGTATCAAATGATAGGTGTTAATGAGTATTTTAAAAGGGAGTGGGCCTTAGTTCTATAGGTGGATCGCCTTTTCGAGATATCGCCATAAAGGTGGACCAGGGTGACTCTAGAATATGTTTGTACGATATGGGTATCAAATGAAAGGTGTTAATGAGTATTTTAAAAGGGCGTGGGGCTTAGTTCTATAGGTGGACGCCTTTTCGAGATATCGCCATAAAGGTGGACCAGGGGTGACTCTAGAATGCGTTTGTACGATATGGGTATCAAATTAAAGGTATTAATGAGAGTTTTAAAAGGGAGTTGTGGTAGTTGTATATGTGAAGGCGTTTTCCAGATATCGACCAAAATGTGGACCAGGGTGACCCAGAACATCATCTGTTGGATACGCTAATTTATTTATATATGTAATATCTGCCAAGATTTCAAGGTTTTTTATTTCGCCCTGCAGAACTTTTCATTTTCTTCTACTTAATATGGTAGGTGTCACAACCATTTTACAAAGTTTTTCTAAAGTTATATTTCGCGAATTATGGCATTTTTTTAATTTTTCGTAATTTTCGAAAAAGTTGGCGTGGTCATAGTCGGATTTCGTTCATTTTTTATACCAAGATATAGTGAGTTCAGATAAGTACGTGAACAAAGTTCAGTAAAGATATGTCGATTTTTGCTCAAGTTATCGTGTTAACGGGCATGCGGAAGGACAGACGGACGACTGTGTATAAAAAACTGGGCGTGGATTCAACCGATTTCGCCAATTTTCACATAAAACAGAGTAACGTCATAAAATCTATGCCCCTACCAAATTTCAAAAGGATTTGTAAATTTTTGTTCGACTTATTTTTGTATTTTGTTGCACCATATCATTACTGGAGTTGAATGTTGACATAATTTACTTATATACTGTAAAGATATTACATTTTTTGTTAAAATTTTACTTTAAAAAAATTTTTTTTTAATGTGGGCGTGGTCCTTCTCCGATTTTGCTAATTTTTATTAAGCGTACATATAGTAATAGGAGAAACGTTCCTGCCAAATTTCATCATGATATCTTCAAACGACTGCCAAATTAAAGCTTGCAAAAATTTTAAATTACCTTCTTTTAAAAGTGTACGGTGCCACGCCCATTGTCCAAAATTTTACTAATTTTCTATTCTGCGTCATAAGTTCAAATCACCTACCAAGTTTCATCGCTTTATCTGTCTTTGGTAATGAATTATTGCACTTTTTCGGTTTTTCGAAATTTTCGATATCGAAAAAGTGGGCGTGGTTATAGTCCGATATCGTTCATTTTAAATAGCGATCTGAGATGAGTGCTCAGGAACCTAAATACCAAATTTCATCAAGATACCTCAAAATTTACTCAAGTTATCGTGTTAACGGACGGACGGACATGGCTAAATGAATTTCTTTTTCGCCCAGATCATTTTGATATATAGAAGTCTATACCTATCCCGATTAGTTTTATGCCGTTGCGGATTACCGTTATGCGAGCAAAGTTAGTATACTCTGTGAGCTCTGCTCAGCTGAGTATAAAAATTACGTTGTTTGCAGTCACCGATAACTTGAATCAGTTGTAATTGGCTTAATTCTGAAACCAAGTAATAAATATACCAAGTAATAGATAAACTTAAGTAATAGATAAACTTATTTATTATTTTATTCAAAAATAAAATATTCTTCCTCTATATAAACATATGAAAGTGAATCTGTGGATGTGGTCCGCCTATACATTTCCCTTGTAGCATCGAAAGTACGAAATAAATAATCTGTACATATTTTTAGCCGACGAAAATTACAGACAACAATTGGAACGATTTTTCGCCATCCATCTTCATCTCCGTTCTGCAACGTTAAATGTCACTAAAGATCGCACAGTTTTGAAACCGATTTGTTTCCAAACAAAACTTTACAAGGGATGACTGAAAATTGTCCCAATATATATGAATTACCCACAATATCGGAAAATCTACAAAACAAAATGAATCAGCTTACACATATGCCTATGTTTTATCACACTGTTCCGGTGAGTGGATCAAGCACCAACCTATCAAGCCCTTCCCTGTAGGGAAGTGAGTTACTACTGACACAAGTTTCTAGTTCGGAACTAGACCTAAGGTACCCAGTACAATTTCCACCGCCAAGGACATCGCCATGTAAAATTGGAGTTGAAAGCATGTAAAAGAGGTTAAGGGCGTACTAGTAGCGGTTTTAAATGCACTAGAAATGCACCAGTTCAGAACTAGATAATTTGTTTACAGGGCTGTCGTAATACCATCTTCAGTGTCCTCTTTAACTTCTAAAACTCACATTAAGCGAAGCTAATGAGAAATTGGAGAAAAGGCTTTGAAGAGATTTACAAGGTATAATCGAAACAGCTGCCGCCTTGTCCGTCCTGATGTTACGTTGTTTAAATTTTCCCAAACTTATTAAATTAAATTGTTTAGAATTGTCAGAAAGTCAATCCAAATTTATAAATTAAATAATTTTTTTGTAATTTTTTTCTACAAATTCAAACTTTTTATATTTTCTTGTTGAATTGTTTTGGAATGATTTTCCGTCACCCCTGGTCATTTTGATTTAGAGAGAAAGCGGTTTCGGCGATGTGCCATCTTCAGTGCTCAGTTTAAGAACGAAATTGAACATTGAAGGTGGTACAAAGCCGCAACCGATTTCATTCCAATTCAAAATTGGCAATGGATAACGAAAAATCGATCCTCTAATTTTTCCCACCTCAAACTACAAATTAAAAAAAATCTATATATATAAAAATTAAATTCTGTGTGTGTGTTCGCTATGGAAACGTATTTCCCACACTTCAATCATCAACAAATTTTGGCTGTAGGTTCCTTCGATCAAGACGAATTTTTTTCATATTTCAGAATCATGATTCAATCACAAGAGGTTTGCTCGACAGCCACATTTTTTTGACAATTGCAGCCATTTTGCTCCCAAATCGAATTGACAACCGTTAAACTGTGTTGTTTCTTTGCGAATTTTTCGAAAAATATTAGTAGTAGAAATAGGAAGCAATCAGTTTACAAATACCCGATAAGTTCTTAACTGCATAATTCCTTAGAACATTTATTTTAATTTTATGATGAATTTATTAACTATGCCATGATCTATTAGTGTGGCTGAACATAGGTTTTATGAAAAGTACGGACACCAAGGTATCGTGCACTTTCGTAAACCTGTGAATATACTAAACCTAAACCAATTCAAAATTCATCGTTCAACGTCAAACCTCGACTATTAAATCGATTCACGTAAAAATGTCATTAGTAAATAATGGAGATGCCATAACGAAATGTACTCATCGGCATGTTAACTTATTCAGGTAAAAGTCTAGAACAGGACTAGCTAATACGCGTCCAAAAATATCGAGATAGGTGACCTCGACAACAATAATCCTAAGGCGGAAAAGAAAAATTGTATCTCTGTCCCGAGATATGTGCAGTTGAAGTTGGCAATTTTCATGTGTTTGTTGTAATGTTTTTGTGCACTGAAAAAGATTTTGTGTACAAAGGGAATTTGCACGCATTTAATTTTCATCCGACCTCATTGGTGGACCGGCCAGGGTAATTTTTTATAAGCTCGGCTGAAGGCCGTCAACGAAACCCGGGGTAATTTTCGGTTTTTCGAAAATATCTTTGAACGAGCTAGAATATTTATTTCCGCCCTCGAATTATTGTTATCGAGGTCAATACGCGTCTTGACACTTCTCTCGATATTTTTGGGGCGCGTATTAAAAGACGACCTTCTGATCTATTAATTCCGTATGTTCGGAACATCCGTCTCCATTTAAGAGGAGAATCTGATTATATTTGGAATATTATGTATATTCGGACCTCGTGAGGTAGTATCAAATGAACATATTCCGAATATTCTAAATTAACGGTTTGTCCGGAAAGCTTCCATGAATATTTAACGGAAAAGAGCTTTCCGAAATTTCAGAATAAAAAGGTGAATACTCCCTGTGTAGCGGCAGGACCGCACAAAAGCTTAACTCTTCTGTCAAAGTCAAGGTAGGAATATAAAGTTCCAAGACAATTAGCCATTTCTTTTACTTTTGTTTTTGTCAGTTCATTGCGGCTGCTGAGTAGCGTATCACCCCATGTGGGCTGCCTGTTCAAAATCATGCTATATCCCAAAATATTTTTTCAAAAATTTCACAATTCAGGATTTGTCGCAAAACCGCCCTATATTAGAGTAAATTGAAGAACGCTTCATCTCAGAATGCTTTTCATTAACACCCTCTTATGACAAAATGCATTGAACTTATGCTCATGTAGGGAGTTTTGGAAACAAATTTTGAGATAGTGCATTATTGAATAAAATTCTAACGTACGGCATTGTTCAAACAATTTCTGAAAGAATGATCAAACCAACATAACTTTATCAATTCACGAAATATTTCGTAGGAAATGAATTATTTTCCCCAAAAAATTTTGGCATTTACAAATTTATTATCACTACTATTATCTACCAAAGATACTTGTCTATTACAATTTCACTGAAGGGGATTGAATTATTCCCCGTTTTCCTTACTTCGTAAAAGCAACCCGTCCAGATTTTTCAAGTTGGGAGTGTCAAAGATCTGTCATCATTGAAGAAACAAACCTCTAGTAATTGAATCATGTTCAGAATTAAGAATTTTAAATTAAATTTTTTTTGCTATGCGAACGAACAATCTTGGCTCCTAAAAATTATCATGTTAACAAAAATCAATGATCGCATTCAAAACAAAATTCCTGGTGAAGAGACGAAATATAAATCGCATCGACACAGTTACAGATGAAGATCAAATTGTGAATTATCCAGTTGAATTTTATAAACTCTTTAGAACCTCCAATCATGCTTCTTCGGAATTTAGACCCACCAAAACTGTGCAGTGGAACCAGACTTTGCGTTAAGAAATTAATGCCGAATGTAATCGAAGCAACGAAGGACAATCGCTTACTGTTGCAGGATTAAATTTAGAGAGTCCATCCATTTCCCATGGCCAGCTATATGTCGCTTGCTCTAGAGTTGGAACACCAAAAATTTGCTTACCTTTGCCACGAACGAAAAAACCAAAAATATTGTGTACTCACTTGCATTACAATAAGAAACAATAATAAAATGTTTTAAACGAAAATTTCACCAAATATGCGTACATAATTCAATTAAAGTTACAGAACAATAAAGTAAATTATCAACAAACAAAATAGAAAAAATTATGCAACATTCATTAGATCTCGGGCGGGTAAAGCTAGTATTTAATATATTCAAAAGGTGTATAAAATTAAAGCAATTACAATAAATAATATTTTTTATTAATTGCAAAATTGTCTTTATAAAATGCGTTAAAAGATTTGCAAAAAATGTATATACGTTCAAATATTTCTTAAGAAGAACCAGTAACCCGCAAAAGACTGACTGGCCATCTAAGAGAACTTGAAAATTTTATTATTTAAAAAAGTTTTCATAAGCGGGAGTCATTGGTGCCGTATGTCGTATCGCTGTAGTCGTATCCCAAACGTAATCAGCTGTTTATCGTTACGACGGAAACCAAAAACCAATTGGTTGGCTACGATACGGTTACGACCTTATCGATTGCATTGATTCCCATAAGGTTGGTCGAATCAGCTGTTATAAGGTTACCGATACGGTTACCGATAAAGCACCAATGTCTGCAGCATTATTCTGGTAAAATCAATTATTATTATTGTTTGCCTTCTTGAACCATTTTTAACATTTTCATATGTTAAATTTTTTTTAATTTGGTACTTTTGTTAACTTTAATGTGTCTTACAAAAAAAAACTTTTATTAAGTTTAAAAAAAATGCCAAAAATTTAAAAAAGTTCTTAAACTATCCAAATATAAACCAATTTAACGATATAATTCTTCAAAGTTCAAACAACTGTGAACAACATTATTACTTTAATTGACAAGGCTAGTGCGAGATTCCTCACACACAAAGCATTCGTTATAATATTTAACCACTCAAATATGGCACAAATAACCAGTCAGCGATGACGCGACACGGTGATCGCAATGGCATGATCACATTGAATATTTACAGACAAAAGTCAGCTGCTAAACACCGACGCCGCAAATGTTGTTTGCAGCACCATCGACATGACCCCCCGCATTATTGCCTTTCACCAACAGAGTCGACCGATATCCCAGACCCCTTTGCCGTCTTCACCACTTTAGCTATATAAATATATACTCGCACTCGATTACATTTGCCACGCTGCTCTTGTCAAACTGGTATTGTCACCACTCGCCATAGCGTGACAACAGTGTGACGAAAATAGCTAACAAAAAAATATAAAATAAAAACAAAAAATGTAAAATAACAAGTAAGGAAGGTCTAAGTTCGGGTGAACCGAACATTACATACTCAGTTGAGAGCTATGAGACAAAATAAGGGAAAATCACCATGTAGGAAAATGAACCCTAGGTAACCCTGGAATGTGGTTGTATGACATACGTGTATCAAATGGAAAGGTATTAAAGGAGTATTTTTGAGGGAGTGGGCCATAGTTCTATAGATGGCACGCCATTTAGGGATATAGCCATAAAGGTGGACAGGGCGGACTCTAGAATGGATTTTGTACGATATGGGTATCAACGACAAGGTGTTATGACTGAGCATTTTAAAGAGGCGTGCACTAGTACTATAGGTGGACGCCTTTCGAGATATCGCCAGTAGATGGACAGGGGTGACTCTAGCATGCTTTGTACGATATGGGTATCAAACGAAAGGTGTTACTGAGCATTTTAAGAGGAGTGGGCATTAGGTTTCCCATAGGTGGCGCCGTTTTCGAGATATCGCCATAGGTGGACCAGGGTGACTCTAGAATGTTTTGTACGATATGGGTATCAATGAAAGGTGTTACTGAGCATTTAAGAGGGCGTGGGGCATAGGTCTATAGGTGGACGCCTTTTCGAGATGTCGCCATTAGAAGTGGGCCAGGGGTTACTCTAGAATGCGTTTGTACGATATGGGTATTCAAAGAAAGGTGTTACTGAGCATTTTAAAGAGGGAGTGGGCTTAGGTCCATAGGTGGACGCCGTTTCGAGATATCGCGATAGGGTGCCAGGGGTGACTTAGAATGTTTGTACGATCATGGGTATCAATGAAAGGTGTTACTGAGCATTTTAAGAGGGAGTGACATAGTTCTATAGGTGGACCCCTTTTCGAGATATCGCCATAGGGTGGGCCAGGGGTGACTCTAGAATGCGTTGTACGATATGGGTATCAAACGAAAGGTGTTACTGAGCATTTTTAAGAGGGAGTGGGCATTAGGTCTATAGGTGGACGCCTTTTCGAGATGTCGCCATTAGGGTGGGCAGGGGTGACTCTAGAATGTGTTGTACGATATGGGTATCAAACGAAAGGTGTTACTGAGCATTTTAAGAAGGGAGTGGACGATTAGGTCTATAGGTGGACGCCTTTTCGAGATATCGCCATTAGGGTGGCCAGGGGTGACTCTAGAATGTTTTGTACGATATGGGTATCAAACGAAAGGTGTTACTGAGCATGTTTAAGAGGGAGTGGACATTAGGTCTATAGGTGGGACGCCTTTTCGAGATATCGCCATTAGGGCGGGCCAGGGGTGACGCATAGAATGTTTTACGATATGGGTATCAAACGAAAGTGTTACTGAGCATTTAAGAGGGAGATGGGCACAATCATAGGTCTATAGGTGACACAGCCGTTTCGACGATATGCGCATTAGGGTGGGCAGGGTTGAGACTACTAGAATGTGTGTGTACGATATATGGAATATCAAATTCAAAGGTATTAATGAGGGTTTCTAAAAGCGAGTGGCCGCGTAGATGTATATGGAAGCAGCGTCTCTCTGCGATATCGTGACCAAATGTGGATCAGGTCGATCCAGACAAAGAAAGCAATCTGTCGGGTCAACTCGCTAATTATTTATATATTCGCTGACACACTAACAGTATGCCTGCCACAGATTTCCCAAGAGCCTGTGACACTTATTTCGCCTTGTAGTGCTATTTTTCATTTCTTCTATCTTACTATGGTAGGTGTCACACCCATTTTATCAAAGTTTTTTCCGTTTCCAAAGTATATTTTGCGTCAATAACCAATCCAGTTTCAACCTTTATGTTCGTTGCGCCTTTTTTCGTATTTGGGTATAGACATTACATGGCATAATTTTTCGTCAATTTATCGATAATCGAGTAAAGTGGGCGTGGTATGGTCGGATTTCGGAGGGGCCATTTTTTCCATACCTCAGACTAAAGTGAGTTCAGATAAGTACGTGGCTACAGTTTAGTACAAAGATATAGTCGGTTTTAGCTCAGTTATTGTGTTAACGGCGCGAGCGGGTAAGGACAGACGTGGACTGTGTATAAAAACTGGGCGTGTGCTCCACCGATTTCGCCCTTTTTCACAGAGATACATGTAACGTCATAGAATCTATTGCGAGTTTTTTTTTTTGGGGGGGAATTCGCTTATTTCATAGTAATAAAATTGTTATTTGTTGTTCAAAAACGTGTATAAATATTTTTTTGATTTGTCCAAAGTTTATCTTGTATATCACTAATTTCATAGGTAGTCTAATTTCGATATTTTTTTTTACTTTACAATAATACCGGTGATGTTCGGGATTTGTAATATCATACGCAATATAAGAAGGGGGCTCACAAAGGTTCCTTTTGCAGCAAAGAGTTGAACTTTGAAAAACGTTGAAGCTCTTTATAGCATGTTTTGTTTTTGCGTTTTAATAATTTTTCTACGTGATTTTTATATTTTTTTTTTTTTGCGAAAGCATTTTGCATTTTTTTTAATGGTAATTGAACCTTTTTTATATAAAACAAGTAAGGCAGGGCTAAGTTCGGGTGTTTACCGGAACATTACATACTCAGTTGTAGAGCTGTGGAGACAAAGTAAGGAAAATCACACCATGTTGTAAAAAAGACCTTAGGGTAACCCTCGAATGTGTTTGTATGACATGTATATCAAATGGAAGGTATTAAAGAGTATTTTTTAAGAGAAGTGGCGCCCATAGTTCTATAGATGGACGGCCATTTAGGGATATCGCGTATGGGTGTACCAATGGGGTGGGTGACTCTTTGAATTTGTTTGTACGATATGAGTATCAAATGAAAGGTGTTAATGAGTATTTTAAAAGGGCGCTTGGGGCCTTAAGTTCTATAATGTGTGACTTCCTTTTCTTCGAGATATCGTCTGCCAGAAAGGTGGCACCATGGGGTGACTCTTCTAGAATTATTTGTTTTGTACGATATGTGTTATCAAATGAAAGGTGTTAATGAGTATTTTAAAGGGCGTGGGCCTTTGCTCTATAGGGTGGACGCCTTTTTTTTTCCGAGATAAGGTGGACCATGGAGTGTGACTCCCGTAGAATTTTTTTGTACGATATGGGTATCGAATATGAAAGGTGTTAATGAGTATTTTTAAAAGGGCGTGGCCTTAAGTGTTCTATAGGTGAAGCCCTTTTCGAGATATCGCCATAAATGGTTGACCAGGGGTGTACTCTAGAATTTTTGTTTGTACGATATGTGGGTATCA
>JARSSU010026639.1:0-41833 GCA_029619165.1 Eurosta solidaginis | reverse complement strand
CACCAAAGCTTTATTCTAAATAATATTTACTACTGAAAATATTCCCAGCTCAATAAATTAGACTAGGCATATACTTCACCAAGAGGGCGTATATGCAAGTGGCTATATAAGTGGTCTTATATTCGTGCTTACAAGGGTATGACTTTATTCAGTCAAGAAATATTCCATTCTTTGGTACTTGGGTGTGTATATGAAATCTGGTCGACGAGATATGAGAATTGTGTAACTAAATAGGCTATTTTTGAACCACAAATTTGCTTTAGTGCAAAGTAAATGAAAACTCCACTATTTCGGCTCACGTTTCGCTAAGCACCTTAGCTTCTTCAGGAGCGAAAACTGAATTTTACATATTTTATTAAGCAATTTTTAGCACAAACAACAACAATGAAAACATGAAAATAAAATTAAATTAGGTACAACGATGAAAATTGTTGGATACAATTATTAACACTTACATATTTAAAACATGTGTAGCACTAGCTGCATCAAGGCGTCAAAATAAGATTTTTACTACAAATTGTATACATTGTGCAATGTATAGTAAAAAGTTAAATTAACATGGATAAATATTATAGTACTTGATGTTGGCAGTACACTTGTCAAATAACAAACTTTGGATTCGTCTACATTCGTTTGTCAGTACGTAGGCATGTATAAAAAAAGAGAAACGTAAATAATAGATTATAGGCAAAACAGGTATGCAGTCGGAAATGTCAGCTGTGTCTTCTTTCTGTTGACAGTCCTGTTTCTCATTTGCATTATGCGTAGGCTTTGTGTTGTGAATCGCACTTATCCCTCGTTTCTTATCCAATATTTTCCCATTGCACAGATCAGCGTGAATGTCCGCTTTCGCTAGCGTGCTGAGAGAGAGCTTTTTTGTTTTTTTCTTTTTGCTAATGTCCGACTCATGCTCTTTGATATGGAGAATGTTTTAAGCTTTCATGAAAATTCAGCCGAAAAGAGGACGCTGCATCACTGCCAGCTGTTACTCGTTCTGTAGGGCAAGTCATATTTTTCAAGCAATCATTTAGCTGTCTCATACGTTTCTGCATGAATTTTCCTAAATTGGGGCTACGCTCTCATTCAAGTTAATATCGTGTCAGGATCGGCCAAAAGAATATGTGATAGAGTTTATTTATAGACTGCATTCATATTGCGCCATAAACTCGAGCTTGGGGCCCATTTTGGAGTACTGTATCGGTAAGTTCCAAAATGGCCCATAAACACGAGTTTATGGCGCAACATTAATGCTTTATAAGTGATAGTACCATCACAACAAAGAGGGAGAAGCTGCTGTCCTAACCCCTCATCATAAATAATCTACTTGAAGCCCTGGGTTTGGAGACTGTCAGTTCATTATCGATGCGTTAGATCTGTCAAATAGTTTTTAATGTATATATTGTGGCTCCTGTAAGACGTTATGCACGAACACCTAGGTTTTTTCATTGAATGTAGATTCAAACAAAACACAAGTGATAAATGGTTTGTAGTTGTACTTCAGAAAGGCTAT
Organism: Eurosta solidaginis; assembly: GCA_029619165.1. Taxonomy (NCBI): domain Eukaryota; kingdom Metazoa; phylum Arthropoda; class Insecta; order Diptera; family Tephritidae; genus Eurosta; species Eurosta solidaginis. The sequence goes on along the minus strand of JARSSU010026639.1, from coordinate 40,323 downwards.
AGTTGAATCTGAGAACCTAAAAGCGGCGGCTGCCTTGTTTTGGTGTGGGGGTCCATTACAAATGCGGGTTGTTTTCCTCGATGTAATGCATTTCTATTAATAATTTAAAGTACGCCAGAAAATAAGCTACAATATTATTGCTGCAATCCCAAGGCAAAAGTTGCTGGCTGACATTTAACGAATGGAATGTTATTCAACATCTGTGAGTACGTCATTTTCTTGACCAACCCTGCGCAACTAAATAGACGAATTTTCCAAAATTACAATAGTGTTAGCTGCATGGAATGTGACCACATGGAGCCTCTGGCCCCTAGCGGATTAGGGGGTCAGAATATACCCGTGGTAGGAATGCCTGTGGAGGGTGGGGCCGTGTGTAGAAGTCCACGAAAGTGGGGAAAGCTTCTGACCGCCATTCACCTGGGAATGGCCAGAGCGATTCTTTTGCATGCGGTTCAAGCAGCTCACTACTGCCGGTCGCTTGCGGCCAAGTATCCTCTGGGTAGCCGCTAAACACCCGTTTAGCGGTGAGCTAATGTGAGAAGGCGACAACCTGGCTAGGCCACTCTGACATAATCGGTTTAAGGGCTAGCCGGGGGAGATTTCATCGGCAGCGTCTGTACACCTCTAGGTGCGGCTGCAAGCGGGCGTCTGTCTTGGAGCAAGCGGCTCGCTATATAAACGTGCCAAGTAATATTTTCACCCCCGCTGAGCGGGTTGTGCGCTGGGCTTGGGACCCGCCACGTAAAACCATACTCCAATGAAATATAACAACAAGCCTCGGATAAATACACTCTCTATTGATGACGACCATGGCAAACGTTTGAAGGACAATGAATTGAGGGCATGCACCTGGAACGTCCGCTCCCTGAATGGGATTGGTGCAGATGCCCGGCTGGTTGATGTCCTCGTCAAAGCAAAATCTGACATCACCGCCATCCAAGAAATGCGTTGGACGAAGCAAGGAAGAAAGAAGATCAAAAATTGTGACATATATTGGAGTGGCCATGCGAATAAGCGCAGTTTCGGCGTCGGATTCGTGGTGGGAGAGAGACTTTGTCGCCAAGTGCTGGCGTTCACGCCTGTGGACGAGCGTCTCGCCGCTATTCGAATAAAAGCAAAATTTTTTAATATATCATTCATCTGCGCCCATGCGCCGACAGAGGAGAAAGACGATGAGGTGAAAGACACTTTTTATGAACAATTAGAACGCACATACGAGCGCTGCCCCCGTCATGATATAAAAGTCGTGCTTGGCGACTTTAACGCCAGGGTGGGCAAAGAAGGTGTTTTTGGCCCTACAGTCGGAAAGTTCAGCCTACACAATGAAACTTCTCCTAACGGACTGAGGCTGATTGACTTTGCCGGTGCTCGAAACATGGTCATATCAAGCACGAGGTTCATGCATAAAAAGATACATCAAGCTACATGGCTGTCTCCTGATCGAAATACTCGCAATCAGATCGATCACGTTGTGATAGACGGACGGCATGCCTCCAGTGTTTTAGATGTGCGAACGATCCGAGGACCTAACATCGATTCGGACCATTATCTCGTTGCAGCCAAAATACGCACCCGCCTCAACGCGGCTAAAAACAAGGAACAAAAAACACAAGGAAAGCTAGACGTCGAAAAGCTTCAATCACAACAGACTGCCAATGATTTCGCAACTCGACTCTCACACCTGCTCTCTGAGGGCACAACTCATCCTGAAGGAATACAGGAGCAGTGGGAGCATATCTCCAAAGCACTTCATACTGCCGCCGAGGAAAAAATTGGTTACCGGCGGCCACGAAAAAACACTGGTATGATGAAGAATGCCGCGTTGCAACCGAAAGAAAAGACGCTGCCTACAGGGCTACGTTAAAAGCGAGCGCGACAAGAGGAGTGTGTGAACGCTATCGTGAGTTGAAAAGGGAAGCGAGACGCCTTTTCAGGAAGAAAAAGCAGAAGCAGAAAGGCGTGAGTGCGAGGAGCTTGAGCTGCTAGCCACCAGGAATAACGCCCGAAAATTCTACCAAAAAATACGGCGACAGACGGAAGGTTTTAAGACCGGGGCAAACTCCTGTAGGAATGAAAACGGCGACCTTGTAACTGATGTCCAGAGAGTGCTTAGATTATGGAGGGAACACTTCTCTGCTCTCCTAAATGGAGGCAGCAATTCACCGCGCAGAGATGAAGAACCCGATCCCGCAATCGATGATGATGGAATATATGTCCCCCCGCCCGATTATGACGAAGTTAGAATAGCAATAACCAGATTGAAAAACAACAAGGCCGTGGGCGCTGATGGATTGCCTGCGGAGCTATTCAAGTTCGGCGGCGAGGAGTTGGTAAGGCGCATGCAGCAGCTTCTTAGCAAAATATGGGCGGACGAAAGCATGCCCGACGGTTGGAATCTAAGTGTTCTTTGCCCAGTCCACAAGAAGGGGGATACTGCAAAATGCACCAACTATCGTGGAATCAGCCTTCTTAATATCGCATATAAGGTCCTTTCAAGTGTATTGTGCGAAAGATTGAAGCCCACCGTGAACCGGCTGATTGGACCTTATCAGTGCGGCTTCAGACCTGGTAAATCTACCATCGACCAGATTTTCACAATGCGCCAAATCTTGGAAAAAACCCGTGAAAAGAGAATCGACACACACCACCTCTTCGTCGACTTTAAAGCCGCCTTCGACAGCACGAAAAGGAGCTGCCTATATGCCGCTATGTCTGAATTTGGTTTCCCCGCAAAACTTATACGGCTGTGCAAAATGACGTTGAGCAACACCATCAGCTCAGTCAGAATTGGGAAGGACCTCTCCGAGCCGTTCGAAACTAAACGAGGTTTCAGACAGGGTGACCCCCTATCGTGCGATTTCTTTAATTTGATGCTGGAGAAAATTATACTAGCTGCAGAACTTAACCGCACTGGAACAATATACTATAAAAGCGTGCAATTACTGGCATATGCTGATGACATTGATATCATCGGCCTAAACACCCGCGCTGTTAGTTCTGCTTACTCCAAGCTGGAAAAAGAAGCGGTAAAGATGGGTTTGATGGTGAATGAGGACAAAACGAAGTACCTGCTGTCATCGAGCAAAGAGTCAGCGCATATGCGCCTTGGCAACCACGCTACTGTTGGCAGCCATAATTTCGAAATAGTAAAAGACTTCGTTTATTTGGGAACCAGCATCAACATTAGCAACAACATCAGCACTGAAATCCAGCGAAGAATCAATCTTGCCAATAAATGCTACTTTGGACTAGGTAGGCAATTGAAAAGTAAAGTCCTCTCTCGGCGAACGAAAATCATACTCTACAAGTCACTTATCGTACCCGTCCTGCTATATGGGGCAGAAGCATGGACCATGACAACAGCAGATGAAGCGGCTTTGGGAGTGTTCGAGAGAAAAGTTCTTCGAAAGATTTATGGACCTCTACGCGTTGGCGATGGCGAGTACCGAAGAAGATTTAATGATGAGCTGTACGAGCTATACGCAGACATCAACATAGTCCAGCGAATTAAAACGCAGCGGCTGCGCTGGCTAGGCCATGTTATGCGAATGAAAGATGATGCTCCGGCCAAGAAAGTGTTTCTATCGGAACCCGCCTATGGAAGCAGAGGTAGAGGGCGGCCCCCACTCCGTTGGAAGGACCAGGTGGAAAACGATTTAAACTCCCTTGGTGTGACCAATTGGCGCCGGTTGGCGGAGCGAAGGAGCGACTGGCGCGCCTTGTTGGACGGCCATAACCGTTTAGACGGTTAAGCGCCAATTAAGTAAGTAAGTAAGGAATGCCTGTCGTAAGAGGCGACTAAAATACCAGATTTATGGGGCTGTGTAGCGCAATTCTTTCAGGTTGCCAGTGTAACATACAGCTTCTCCAAACCCAATTGTCAACCTAACCTATCCGAGGCGAATCCTCTTTCACTAACAGACAAGGCTCTGGCGAACCCAGGCTCCTAGTGGAACTTAGGGTGGATGGCGTGAAGGTTTAAAGTGGCCATATAAATCGTTCCCGAGATGGTCGCTAGCACAATTGTGCTATGTTACCGGAGCGTACCGGATCTGTATCCGGCAAAGGACCATCACATCGATAACACTCCCCTAAGCCTTCGGGGAATAACCTTACCGCTACCGCTACAATCACAACAGCAATAACATGGAGCCTCACTCTTTATGCTAAACCCTTCAACTTTTGCAAGATCTAGTCAGAGCTGGATACAAATCGCGTTTCCTTAAATATTCCTTGGTTTGAGTCTGCGTTATCTGGACCTAAAGTGTTTCATTCAATCTCCAGTCAAAATTAATTGATCCTAATGGACCATAACAGTGTTCAAGTTTGCTTCACTTAACTTTAACCACCATGGCGTATGAGCAACATTTATATTATACGGAAAAGGCCGAGAAGCAACAGTTTGCATGTGGGTAACATACAAGCACAATTATAAATTTGGATAAAGCTATATTTTAAAACAACCTGTGGTTTACAAATAAGCATAAAGTTGTTTGCTTACACATACAATTATTTCGAAAAATAATGGCGTGCAAATAAGTGATGCCTTTTAATACACATTTGTAGGTACCCTAAACACGGCTCTAAGAAAATGTTCACCAAAAACTTTTCAATTTATCATAAGCCGTACAATTATAATTTTAATGACAAAGACCCGTACTTTGTATGCGTTTTGAATAATAAATTGCTTTGATTTTACTTTTTTTTATTAATTTCATTTCTCAGTTTATGGTCTCATGGGACCCCCAAACAAACGACCTTATATCAGCAAGGGTTGTTGTAATTGTGTTAGTAATAAAACTATATACATAATAAGCCTACTCCAAACAAAATTTAATGCAAAACCAGACAAAAGTTAATTGTAGCCTTAGCACGACGGTAGCATCATTGTTTTTATATACAAAGGAAATGCCAAGTCACTCAGCTGCATGCAAACAAAGGCTTCGTAGATACGTGCGTACATAACTACATACATACATTTGTACGTAAGTGAAATACAAGGTTTGAAGCTAGCAGCGAAGAGAGAGTTTTGCTAGGGAATAAATGTTTGTCTTTAATATAGAGCAGGGATCGAGTTTTTCGCAATTCGAATTTATAAGGGAAAAGGAAAATGTGTTTTTTTAACGTTTGAGTGTGGCAAAGTAAGACTTTTAGAAGGTTTAGAGCTATTAACATCAATTGATGTATAAATATCGCAATTCACGAAATGAGAAAATCCGAATTTTAAGCGTAATCTTAGTCACCAGATTGTAGCATAGCATAGAGTTGGCATTGGCGAAATTAGACAGCAAAGCACGGCAAGGCAAGGAAAGTGAAGGAAGAAAAGAAACGAAAGGAAAATAATGGAAGGCTAATAAAAAGAATGTAAATTGAAGTTACGGAAAGAGAAGGGAGGGGAACAGAAAGACTAGAATTCAAAACCAAAGCCGGAATCGACACCAGATAGCGCCTTATCAATTTTGTAACGATATATTAAGGGCTTGTTATCGATGAGTTATCGATTTGTTATTGAAGTGTTATAAATATGCTGGTGGTAATAAAGATTGCTCGAGGAATTATCGATTTATTATCGAAAAGTTTTCGATTTCTATTAATTTCTTATCGAAAATTTATCGATATGTTACCATCGATTTCTTTTAACAAATTTATCGATTTGGCACCGGAAAGTTTTGATTTGTTGTCGAAAAGTTATTGATTATTTATCAAAAAGTTATAGGTATACCATGAAACAGTTATCGATTTACTAGCGAATAGATATCGATAAATTATCGAAAAGTTATCGATATTTTATCAAAATTTCCTAAAGTTATCGACTTGTTATCGGAATGTTTTGCACTTCATAATCGACGTGTTATCGATTTTTATCGAACATTTAACGATTTATTATAAAAGCGTCAAAGATTTGGTATTGAAATGTTATCGGTTTCTGACTAGTGTTGCCAATTTATTATCGCCGGATTATAGATTTGTTATCGATGACTCATCGGTTTCTTATGACACAGATAAAATTTCAATCTAAAATCGATAACACATCTGTAACCCGTCGATAACAGGCCCATAAGACACCCATACGATGCCGATGGCTCGACAACAAACAGATAACTCGACGAGAACTATTCGCTATCGAAAATAGGTCGTTAGTAAAAAATAACTTGTCGGTATCGGTTTTTACCGATAAGAAGTTGACAAAGCTGTTCGCAAAAAAACTGAAATCAGTTCTTTATAGAAAATCTGCCTCTGTTGTGGTTTGATTTCCACCACTAGTTGAGCTCTAGTTTATTTAAAACATTAGTTTGTTAGACGGACACTTGCATGTTTCCACATCGAACTTCGCGAGTACTCTCAAGTCAAAGTCTAAATCATCGTTATACTTGCGCTGAGCAGGGTTTGTTGACAAGCAAGTTATGCCAGACAATGCTGTTTCGGTATAAGTCTTCCTGCCAGTCTAAATCTTTCTATAATAATTTTTTAAATAACTCACAACCGCTTCTGTTCCTGATAAAAAGGAGTCTCTCTTTCAGCCCTTCCTCTAACTCTTGTATACTTTGTAAGAAACATATGTACTTATATACTTATGCTTTTTCGCTTAGTATTCGCTTCTCGCACCATCTCACAATTATCTCCTAAAAATACTTGATATGCATGCATTAATTCATCATCAAACGTACAACAACTCTTAATATAAATAATCACAATGTCATTATATATATCAACGGCGTTGAGTTAGAATAATAAATGGCTGAAGGAAAATCTTTAAAGCTAACTTTTTCTAAGACGTGTTGCTCATTCAATCTTTTTGCAAAAGTGTAACTTGTCAACATTGTCAGATTGCTCCTCAACTGCGCTTTTGTCTTGTCGTTACATTGCTTATTATCTTCCACTTATTCTCTTCAACTGAGCTTGCTAATGCTGTACATAAATAAGAGAACACAAACTTAGGTCGAGGCATAAATTTGCGCTGCTCTAAGATATTTCGCTTATAATAAGAATAACAATGAGAAATTTTCTTGCTCGTTTAATTGAGGTAGGTGCAATCAGTAAAACGTGCGGGCCAGCTTAATTCAAGAAAACTTATTTGTTTGTATTATGTTTGAGTTTATTATAATTTTAATTGAATAAGTTGTGCAGAATTCAAGAAAGCTTTATATGGAGTTATATACAGCCTTTGAAATCCATTTGCACAAGCGATCGCTCTAGGTAAAGTTTGAGCGAAAAAATTATATTGGGTACACCTCTAACCCTCGAGAGATAGCGACTTTTGTAATATGAAGTCTGCTTTTTATCGAGGTTGCATTTGGTGACGAGACAATGGTTGTAAATAAGTAAGTATACTGTTCTAGTTGTCATATTATGAGTTTCACAAAGCGGTTTCGGTACCAAATGATTTCTTTACTCTTAAGCTAAAACACTATATCTGGCAGCAGATCAACAAAAAGTTATAATCGATACCAAGAGCCTGTATACAAGGACAATTTTGTATTAGTGCACTCTATCTTAAAGCTTAGATCACACTCTATAGGACTGACTTCACACACGTCCTGATATATGAAGCGCCCTCATGCATTTTGTTAGAAGTTGATGAGATGCGCTTGAAATATTCTCGCAAGATGCGCTTCGTGGGATCTGTGGTCCTTGCTGTCATGCCTATGTCGATATTCACTAAAGAAAATTTAATCATTAACTACACGAGCCCGATTCTGCTAAATATAGACTGCATAGTCACTTGGCTTCCGAAGATATAACTGGCGCGCTTTTATGAGCCACGGTATGTATCGAATTGAGGGTTCTTATTTAAATAGTGCTACTTTTAGATGAAAATGGTAGTCTTACGGCTTTGTTTAGTATTTAAGCCTTGGAATGATTTGAAGCAACTGAGCTTGAAGCTGTTCTCAAAAAACCTGAAATCAGTTCTTTCTGGTAAAGTTATCTCTGTTGTATGGACAGTGAAGTATAAAGGGTAGTAAACTTGGCTTCGATGAGAAAAGTTCTGGGCTCAATGCCAAAAATTGTTGGCAATAGAAGCAAATGTATATACTTCGTTAGAAACTAGTCTTCTCATGGCAGCAACCAACCTTGAGAGCTAGTATTTTTCGTCGTTTTTTATAAAAAATTTGAATGATAAGCCCATCTGTGGCCGGTATACTTAAGCTAAATAATTTCTAATATGCCCGCTAATAAAATGTTATATGGTCCAAGCTAGTTTACTGAGATATATGGATAAAATCTTATATGACATGCAAAATACGCTCATTAAAATCGCTAGGACAAATCTTTTCCTGCAAATCATTCGTAAGTTTTTGTTGTTGTTGTAGCGATAAAGACACTCTCCGAAGGTTTTGGGGAGAGCTATCGATGTTGATGTTCCTTTGCCGTTTGCAGATTCGCTACGTTCCCGTAACAAGCACCATTAAGGTACTAGGCCGACCATCTCGAGAACAATTTAATATGACCACATGAAACCATCTAGGCCACCTCGCCCTCCCACCCTCTAGATTCATGAGGAACTTGGAGTCACCAGAGTCTCGACTTTTAAAGAAACAGGATTCGCCACGGATAGTTGAGGTTGACAATTGGGTTAGAGAAGCGCTGACAATCCCTTGAAAGAGTGGCGTGACACAATCCCTTGAATTAATTTGGTATTTCAGTCGCCTCTTACGACAGTCATGCCTCACCGCAGGTATATTCTAAGCACCCTAACCCGCATTCGCAAGTTATGTAGTTAATCGCCAAATAGGTTTTCCAATCACCTATCAGCAGCCTCGCGCAGGGCTAAATAATCTATGCTATCTTCGTTAATATACACATCGTACAAGCCATGACATGTGCCAATTGTGGTATCAAAGATCAATTTATTGCTTTATAGCATTTCGTGGACTTTCTTGAACTCTTATCTTACCACAATGTAACTGAAGTCATTATATCGCTTTTCTGCACCTTTAATAATTAAATTTCCTTTCCCAATGCTTCGACAGGGTGTGGGAGGGCAAAGTGAATAATTCCTTTTATTTAATGTCAGAAGACGATAAACTCAATAAAGAAAGGCGCAACAGAAGAAAGAATGTGTGAAAGAGATTTTTTAACCTTGTTTATATATACACACATATACACTCGTCTACATTCATATCTTCCCACGTATATCAGCAACTCACATGCACACTCGCATTGAAAACAATTGTACATTTAACCAAAAAGTAAAAGAAGTTCAAGATTGTAATTGTCTTGCCAGTGCCATCACCGTGACTGCCAGGCGCACAAATCCATTCATAACAAGTAAGTTCGGGTGTAACCGAACTTTATATACTCAGCGTGAGCTTCAATTGTACATTTCATTTCAGATAAATTACTTTTCCACATAACACGTGGCACCACCCATTTAAAAAAAATGTCTCCCCATTTCCTCTTACAATTAAACTTGATAAGTGAAATATCATTGATTCAAAACTATTTTTTGCTAAGTTATAGCTTATTATTCTAGTCTACGACCCTTTTAAACTTCTTATACTCAGTTGAGCAGAGTTCACAGAGTATATTAACTTTGATTGGATAACGGTTGGTTGTACAGGTATAAAGGAATCGAGATAGATATAGACTTCCATATATCAAAATCATCAGTATCGAAAAAAATTTGATTGAGCCATGTCCGTCCGTCCGTCCGTTAACACGATAACTTGAGTAAATTTTGAGGTATCCTGATGAAATTTGGTACGTAGGTTCCAGGGCACTCATCTCAGACCGCTATTTAAAATGAACGATATCGGACTATATCCACACCCACTTTTTCGATATCGAAAATTTCGAAAAATTGATAAAGTGCAATAATTCATTACCAAACGACGGATATAGCGATGAAACTTGATAGGTGCGTTGACCTTATGACGCAAAACGGAAAATTAGTAAATTTTGGACAAAGGGTGTGGCACCGCCCACTTTTAAAAGAAGGTAATTTAAAAGTTTTGCAAGCTGTAATTTGGCAGTCGTTGAAGATATCAGGATGCAATTTGGCAGGAACGTTGTTACTCCTATTACTATATGTATGCTTAATAAAAATTAACAAACTCGGAGAACGACCACGCCCACTTTAAAAAAAAATTTTTTTTAAGTAAAATTTTAACAAAAAATTTAATATCTTTACAGTATATAAGTAAATTATGTCAACATTCAACTCCAATAATGATATGGTGCAACAAAATACAAAAATAAAAGAAAATTTCAAAATGGGAGTGGCTCCGCCCTTTTTCATTTAATTTGTCTCGGATACTTTTAATGCCATAAGTCGAACAAAAATTTACCAATCCTTGTGAAATTTTGATAGGGGCTTAGATTCTAGGACGATAACTGTTTTCTGTGAAAAAGGGCGAAATCGGTTGAAGCCACGCCCAGTTTTTATACACAGTCGACCGTCTGTCCTTCCGCTCGGCCGTTAACAAGATAACTTGATCAAAAATTGATATATCTTTACTAAACTCAGTTCACGTACTTATCTGAACTCACTTTGTATTAGTATGGAAAATGGCCGAGTCCGCCTATGACCACGCCCCCTTTTTCGATATCGAAAATTACGAAAAATGAAAACAATGCCATAATTCTATATCAAATACGAAAAATGTGATGAAACATGGTAAATGGATTGGTTTATAACCAAAATATAACTTTAGAAAAAAACTTTGTAAAATGGGTGTGACACCTACCATATTAAGTAGAAGAAAATGAAAAAGTTCTGCAGGACGAAATTAAAAGCCCTTGGAATCTTGGCAGGAATACTGTTCGTGGTATTGCATATATAAATAAATTAGCGGTACCCGACAGATGATTTTCTTGGGTCACCCTGGTCCTCATTTTGGTCGATATCTCGAAAACTCCTTCACATATACAAGTACCACCACTCCCTTTTAAAAATCTCATTAACCTTTAATTTGATACCCATATCGTACAAACACACTATAGAGTCACCCCTGATCCACCGTTATGGCGATATCTCGAAAAGGCGTTCACCTATAGAACTAAGGCCCACTCCCTTTTAAAATACTAATTAACACCTTTCGTTTGATACCCATATCGTACAAACAAATTCTAGAGTCACCCCTGGTCCACTTTTATAACGATATCCCAAAAGGCGTCCACCTGTAGAACTGAGGCCCACTCCCTTTTAAAATACTCACTAACACATTCATTTGATACCCATATCGTACAAACAAACTCTAGAAACACCCCTGGTCCACCTTTATGGAAATATCTCGAAAAGGCGTCCATCTATATAACTAAGCCCACGCCCTTTTAAAATACCAATTAACACCTTTTGTTTGATACCCATATCGTACAAACAAATTCTAGTGTCAGCCCTGGTCCACCTTTAAGGCGATATCCCTAAATGGCGTCCACTTACAAAACTATGGGCCAATCCCTCTTAAAATACTCTTTAACACCTTCCATTTGATACACATGCCATACAAACACATTCCAGGGTTACCCTAGATTCATTTTCCTTCATGGTGATTTTCCCTTATTTTGTCTCCATATCTCCCAACTGAATATGTAATGTTCGGTTACACCCGAACTTAGCCTTCCTTACTTGTTTTATATCTAAGTTGCCTTGGTCTTTAAACCGATCCCGTCCATTTTTACTAGAAATATTTTCTGCTATAAGGAAAATACGTGTAAACAATTTCATTACGATATGTTAATTTTTCTTCGAGTTATGGCTCGCGAAACATAGAAAATTGCTTAGTCATAAAAGGGGCGGTGCCATGCCCATTTTTTAAAATTTGAAGTTTTTCCTATTTATTATTAAATGAAATACCATTTATATAAATCTGTTTTTTTTGCAAAGATATAGCTTATTTATTCGTCCACGACCCTTTTAAAAATCTATCATATAAAAGTGGGCGTGGTCCTTAACCGGTTCGTTAATTTTTCTTCAAAGCATTCCTGATAGTAAAGATAATCTTTCTCTGCCGAATTTTGTAACGATAAGTTTAACGATTTTTGATTTATGTTTGATAATATTTTTAAAATTTATTTTATTACAAGTGGGCGGTGCCACGCCCATTTTAAAACATGTTTTAAAATTTTTATCAAGAGTCCCAATATCAGTCTACACGTCAAATTTCAAGATTCTAGGTGTATTATTTACTAAATAATCAGGTTTTTGTGTTTCCAAAAAGTTAGATATATAAAAAGTGGGCGTGATTATCATCCGATTTCACTCATCTTCAATACGAATCTATTCTGGATCCAGATAAGCTCGTGTACCAAATTTGGTGAAGATATCTCAATATTTACTCAAGTTATCGTGTTAACGGGCAGACAGACGGTCGAACATGGCTCAATCAAATTTTTTTCGATACTGATTGTTTTGATATATGGAAGTCTATATCTATCTCGATTCCTTTATACCTGTACAACCAACCGTTATCCAATCAAAGTTATTATACTCTGTGTGCAAAGCACTCTGAGTGTAAAAAAAAACTATGGCTTGCCAACAACAAATAATAATAATAATAATCGCAAATGTTGCATACTTTATGGCGCATACTCTCGAATACGCAGTGTCCTATACTTGGTTGGAAAAAAGGAATTTTTAGTTGCTACAAAGTACATATATGGATTTTTATCGCATTAGTGTGTGACTGAGTGTTTATGTTTTTCTTATGTGCTACGTCGATTTACTGCTTTGCTCATGATTATTCGGCTGTAAAAATGCTTTTATTTTTATCGATTTCTCATCTGTACGTACAAGCACAAAAAACAGCGTGAAATATTGTACGTAAATGCAATCGGTAGGGAATTGTGAACGCATAAACTGATAAAAGCATTGTGAAACTAAAAGCATAACGTTTTGTTATGCCTGAAAGTATGCTGTGCTTTTTTGCGCAGATGTGCAAAAGAAATATTTTCAGTTTATGATTTTTTCTTTGAACTTTTTACTTGGAATATTTGATTGATTTTTTCTCGCTTGAGTGCACTTACATACTTTCTCCTTTGTTTTATATTGGTGATTATTTATGAATGCCTTAATAAAGATTAATTAAAGCGACAGTTCGAAAAAATGTGTTATTAAATAATTGAACATATCGATGATTTTGTTTTGTATGGTAATTGGAATTTGATTAAAACTTACATTGCGTAGTCATAAATAATTGTAGTTTGTAATCTATTTAAAACAAACGTTCTGAACTATTTGCTTCCTGTTTAAAAATTAGTGCCAATATTTTTCTATAGTAAGTTTATACATTTGTACATACATACTTATATCGAGAACAAATTCGTGTGATGGATTTAAAGAAATTACGCGGAATAGCTAAAAAGGTTAATGAACTGTTCTCAGCTATTAATACTTATGCATCTTTTGGTTACTTGTTTTTCACCCTGCTTATGGAGCTCAACCGATAAAACAGTCATATAGCCAATCCTAATTCTCTAAATTGCATATTTTTAGGCACTTATTCCATAAAATATAGTTTTTTTTAACAATATATAGAGGTATTTTTATTTGTAATCCGGTTGTAATTTTATGTTAAGGTTATGTAAGTTAAAACTGTGTGATATGTTGAAAGGATTAATAAGAAATATATATACGGGTGCGATTTACTTACAAGAAGGTTTAGGCCGAGGGGCTTTTTTATTACACGGTCTTTATCGATCTGGAAATTTGAATTATCTAGAATTTCGGAATGAAACACAATTTTCCCTCCAAACTTCTCTGTTTATCTTTGGGGGGTACTTGTATTCAGGATCTTTATTTTGGTAGGAGCGCAGACAGCCTCCATATATTGGTGACCGTCTTAGGCTGAGGACAGAACGGGAATTACGTTGCTGAGTTATAACAAAGAGAACTACAGATATTATTTCTTTTAAAAAATGCAATGTAAAATACATGAAAACAAATATTTATCCACCCTAGCAAAAAGCAATCAATCTTCATTTCCACTGTCGATTCTGTGAGAATATAGGATTTTCCTATCCCAAAATTTCTTTAATTCTTATCTTCAAAAAATATCTGTCAAAATGTCAGGTGCGCCTCAAAGTATGCTATTATAAAATCATAATCATAAGCAATCATAACCAAGCGTGGTTTAGTACCTTTATACAAGAATATCTCCAAAAAGGGTCCAAATGAGGAATCTGACTCAATATTCACAATTAGTACCAAAACCCCTTCAAAAAGCCATAGAGGCAATAAGCTGATTCATATATTGGATGAGTAATATTTTTGAACAGATATGACTTAGTTTACTTTTAAGATTTTTAAATGGGTTTGTGATGTCAAAACTTAGTCTAGAAAAGTGGAGATTGGTAATCAGAATATATTGGTTATTTATATATCTTCAACCCTAACTTCTGTACCTAACTTTTTCAATTAGGTGACGCGCTTTAACTCTTTGCGCCTTAAATTCTGCAATGAGATTTATGTGCAGCAACTTATCGATTTAATAGCCAATATTGAGTGCGATTTCTTAAAGAATTATAACTCTAGCATGGAAGTTTAGTAAACCCTACAAGACTTTCTGCGAATTTTCCAAAGCAATTACGAACATCATTAAATACATTCACATACCAAAATCGCAGTCACAGATACAAAGTACAGCTTTTATTACTTTACTCTCTTAAGTGCGTACGACAAATTGTCATTGTAAATAAATTTATACAAATTTATTATTTACGGGTATCACATTAAACTGTATGCACAATTTTCCGTAGCAGACAACTTTGTAGCAGCAAATTCACAAAACAAGGTCATAACCGAACTGGCACCAATTTGGCTACATGAACTTGACCTTGTTTGAATGCGATCATAGACGTCACTAACACAAATTGACTTAAATCGGTCGTTAGTTGTGCGCTTCGTCGCATTCGCTTATGCAATAAGGGTTTTATGCAGTAAATTTACTGAAATTGAACTTTATTTTATTATGTTTCAATTACAACGCTAATTAGCGTAAGAAAGTCAGTGACAAACAAGTTTTATTATCGTTGTTGTTATTTTTTAAATTTATTTATTTAAAGTCGACACAAACCGAAAACGGTCGACTGGTAAAGTATAAAATTAGTACAAAAAGTATTATAACTTGTAAATGATAAGGTTAACATTGAATAAAAGTAAACTTATGCGTTTAACAATTTAAAATTTTTAACAAATTGCTCAGAACAGTCATCGTGAGGAACTCAGAAGGGAGCTAAGGCGAGGTGCTCAGAAAGGAGCTGAATGCCCGGTAGGGGGATCACGCGAACTCGTGCCTGTTTTCTACGGAACAAATAAATGACGTATTAGTAATTAATATACATACATATAATGGATAGAATTAGTAGAGAATGAGTTCAATATACTAATGAATACAGTTAGTTACTATTAAGAGGGGAAAGGACAGATTTATTAATGCAAAAAGCGAGTCCGAAACATCAAATGTGGTAGAGTGGGAGTTATAATTCTGACACAAGCAGCGGAACGGCTCATTTAATTCAAAATTTGTTCTATAATGTTTTAGGTAGAGAGGTTTAAAATGTCTTGAAGGCCGGGAAGGGACATTAAAGTTTACTTCGCTCAACAGAAATGAGCTAGAGACCGAACCATTTAATAAATTAATCATAAATACAACTGCAAGCATTTCCCTACGACTAGCAAGGGTGGGAAGATTAATAAGTTTCAGGCGGTTAGTATAAGGTGGCAGATTACACGTAGAATTCCAATGGAAATCTTTTAAGGAGAAAAGTAAGAATTGTTTTTGGACTGATACTAGCCGATCAATATGAACCTGGTAGCTCCGGTTCCAAGTTATTGCACCATATTCTAACATCGGTCTGGCTAATGTTGTATAAAGAGCTTTAGTAACGTACGGGTCACTAAATTCTTTAGACCATCGCTTTACAAACGCTAGAACCCCTCTAGCCTTATTAACAGTTGTAGTAATATGAAGGTTGAAGTTAATTTTATTATCCATATTAACACCAAGGTCTATAAAACTGAATACCTGTTCAAGATTATAACTGTTAAGAGAGTAGGAAGCTGGCTGAAGTTATCTACGAGAAAAGCACATAAATTAGCATTTTTTAAGATTAAGTTGCATATAGTTCATGGTGCACCAATTGTACAATGCGTCCAGATCAGATTGTAAAAGAGACCTTTCTTCGCTTAACGCATAGGATAAAAAAAATTTTACATCATCAGCGTACATCAAAATTTTAGAAAATTTTATTGTTGTAGAAATATCGTTTATAAACAGCAAGAACAGAATTGGGCCAAGATGACTGCCCTGAGGAGCTTCAGAAGTTACATCAAAGACATCAGACAAAGCATTCTTAAATATAACTCTTTGAGGTACCACTGCGTGAGACCAGGTTGAAAGCCCAGAATGTCCAGTTTATGAACAAGTAGCGAGTGACATACTTTGTCAAACGCTTTACTAAAATCTGCGTATACAACGTCCGTGTGCATGTATTCTCGAAACCCATTTGAGACATGAGTTGTGAATTAAGCGCGGAGTACGCGTATCGCTTAATGAATAAAAACATTTTTAAAGGCTGGTTTAAAATTTTAATTTAATGGGAGAAGTTGCGCAACAATGAAGACGCGGCGCTGATCGATTCTTTTGCAACAGCTCTATCATCACGGTTTCGAGTCCCAATCCCGGCAAATTTGACTTAGAAGATATTTAGTACTTATAATCGAAACAACTTGTTTGCTGTATACTGTTATACATTTCAAGCACATTTTGTTGTTGAACAAATACTTGTTTATCAGTTTTATAATAATAATAATAATAATAATAGACCCAACGGATTAATACCCTCCAAAGCCCGCCCACCCGACACGAGGGGCGCATCCGCATGACCCAGGGATTTTGTTTTTTGCCGAGTTGTTGATAGGCGGAGGTTTGTTAAGCGTCGAGATCTAAAACTGCTCAGCTACAGAATAAAAACTCATCAGCTGAGCATTATACATAACAGTAGGAAATTATGGATATAGTAAATTGTTAAATAAGTTAACGCTTTTAGCATATAAAGATTTTATTTTTTTATATTTTTATTTTTTATTTTGTTACGAGTTAATATAGGATCGGGCAGTTTTCCTTTTAATAAAAAGTTAATCCGTTATATCAAATGAATTCGAATGAGAGTTAAAATCATGGCACAAATACCGAAAAGATTCATTTAATTCGAAATTAATTCTGCACTGCCTCAAAAGAAGAGGTTTGTAACGTCTTGACGCTCGTGATTGGACATTGAAGTTTACTTCGTTCAAGAGAAAGGGGCTAGAAATTAGTCCATTCAGTAGTTTAGCTATAAATAATACGCATAGCATTTCTCTACGACTGGCAAGAGTTGGAAGATTGATAAGCTTTAACCGACTAGTATAAGGTGAAAGATTATACCCAGAGTCCCAATGAAAATTCCTTAAATAAAAAGTAAAATTGCTTCTATATTGACTCAAGCCTATCTGCATGAACTTGATATCGCGGATTACAGACTATTGATCCGTATTCTAGTATCGGTCTAACTAAAGTGGTAAAAAGGGCCTTGATTACATAAGGGTGGCTAAATTCTTTAGACCATCTCTTCACGAATGATAGAACACCTCTAGCCTTATTGGCATTAGTCCTAATATGAAGGTTGAAACTAAGTTTAGCATCCATCGTGACACCCAAGTCAACAAAATAATTTACTGATACAAAAATTATCAATTACGTAAGAGGCTGCTGGCACAGATCTCCGAGAGAGGCACATGAATTTACATTTATTGATGTTCAGCGGCATTGAGTTCGCGTTGCACCAAGCAACTAAGCAGTTCAAATCCGCTTGAAGCAAGGGACGCTCCTCAATAGACGCATAGGACCTAAAAGTTTCACTACATCAGCATACATTAAAATTTTGGAATATTTTTATTGTGGTACTATATCGTTAATAATACAAGAACAAAATTGGACCGAGGTGACTGCCCTGTGGGACGCCATATGGAACATTAATGACATCTGAAAGAGTATTTTTTAAATTACTTGTTGCGTTCTAACCACAGAGATACGAAGTGAGGACCAGTTTGGAAGCCAAGTCGATCCAGCTTGTGGATAAGCAGGAGAGGGAAACTTTGTCAAATGCTTTACTGAAATCAGTGTAAATAACATCGGTGTGAAGATTTTCTCTAAATCCATTAGAAAACATGAGTTGCGAATTCAGTAGGTTGGTAATGGTAGATTTGCCTTTACAGAATCCATGTTGAGAGTCTGCAATCAATGTAGAAATGGAAAATGTTAGCTGACTGGTAACAATGGCTTCAAATACCTTTGGGATGGCAGACAATTTTGCAATTCCTCGATAATTTTCTAACGCATGACCTACTGCCGTTTTTGTGCAGTGGTATTATTCCAAGCAGCATGAAAAACACCAAGTTTTAGGGACATATTGAATAAATCAGTTAGGGGCTGATAATATGTTCAGCGCATTTTTTGAGAAAACATGTGGGAAAACAATGTGCTAAAGTATTCCTATGTATTACATTTTTTTATATACTGATTTACTACTCCCTTGAGAACCACAACATTTTATGCCAATTACGCCAGACAGGCGAAGAGATTTTTAATTATTTAGTAGCCAATGGTAGCTGAGCACACGCTCATTTATATTACTGGAGTTAAATAAATTGTGGCTTATCCACATTTTGTGGCTTATCCACATTTTGTAAACAATTTTCAGAGGCTATGTTTTAAGTATTTGCCTCATTTTGTTCTTTCTTTGCATTGTGCTTCGTACGAATGTTAGAATTGCCAGTTTTGAGGCCTTTCGCATCTAATAAATCTTAATATACCAAAGCCAGACGTGCTGCTCCACAATGTGGTTAACTGTGGACAGCCTAAAGTATGTGATAATTTGTGATAAATTAGATGCAATTAGGAAATCTGGAATCCAGCTTAGAATCCGAGAAACAGTATCATTGTGTTTTAATAAAAGAAAAGAAAAAACAAGTTCAGCGTTATTTGTTTTATTAAAGTGAGTCGATCCAGTTAAGGGATTGCCTTTTTGTGGTACTTGGAGCATTTCCTTAAATAACGCAGTGTAGAACCAAAATTGTAGTGCCTATTAATAATAAAGATCCATGCCTCTTGGAAAAGGCCTTCAAATCTTTTATCTGTCATGTTTTAATAATGCACGTTAAAAATTCCATGGTATTAGGTACTCCGAAAAGTATGCAATATAGTTAAAAACTGCTGTATTTGCAACTGTCAAGGTGAGAGTTAAAGGTTATTTATGTTTTGGGCATCAAAAACCGTAACAGGATATAACGGCTATCATAGCCCAATATCACTAAACATATCCGTAGCCATAAAAGTAAACTTAACCATAATTCCAACCATACTCGTATCACATTAACCGTAATTTTACCTGAATCCGTTACCATTGAAATAAAAGTAGCTGAAACCGTAAACGGGAGAGTCAGAAAAACTGCAAGCGTAACCATAACCATAATCTAGACCGTAACTGTAACCATATCCAGATGTAACTGTAGCCGTAGCCATCAAAATATAAAACTGTATCCAAAACTGCAACTCTTAATTTAACCGTAGCAATGTCCCTGACCACAAGAGTAAACGATACCAGAAAACAGCTTTAGCTTTAGCAAAAATCGGTAAAAGGTCTAGTTGAGGAGTCGACTACCAAAATATCGAGAGAGGTGTTAAAACACGCGTATTAATCTCGAGAACAATAAACCGAAGGCGGAAAATAAAAACTGTATCTCTGTCCGGAAATATTTGCAGTTGAAGTTGGCGATTTTCATGTGGTGTTGTAATATTTTGAACCCACAAAAAAAATTGTGAACATAAGTGTTTTGCGCGGATATATTTTTGGTCTCCAAACCGGTGTTGGACCCACCCAGCGTAATTTTTTTTATTCGCGGCCGAAGGCCGCCAACGCAGAAAGATGTTCTGCGCAAAAATACTATGGACACCACCCCCGTTTCGGAGGGGCCCACGGGTAATTTTTCCGGTTTTTCGTTAATATCTTTTGAACGAGTTAAAATTTTCCTTCGAATTATTAATACTGATATCAAGACGCGTTGTTTGACATCTCTCTCGATATTTTTGGTAGCGTATTAGCAGTCGACCGCTCAACTAGACTATTACTCAACAACCATTGTCTTAACTGCTGCCATAAACTTTACCTGTTACCAGAGCTCGAATCAGTCTTACTAACTTCCTGACCCATACACTATCTTGCAAACTGAGGTTTATGCAATACAGGACAGTAAAGCTTGAAAGACAATATAACGATAGTTTTTGAGAACCAGGACTTAAAGACATACAAAACGCTAGCAGAACGTCGAATACAAACATACCCTTTTCGTAGTAAAATGTGAACGTGTACAAGGAGCATAGAATTCACGCATGAGGTATTTATTGTTTGAAGTACAAGTGAAGACTGATTGACTTGCTTTCCGGAACTCCGTAGCTGCTCACTCCCCATTTTGGGTAACGTCGAATGAAGCTTTCGAGGCACTGTGCATTAAAGTGTACTTGATAAAATCCCATAAAGTGCGGAAGTGTCGCCCTTTTGAAGCATCCATATCGCATCTCAATGTCTCCCATTAATGGCTCCGGAGCATAATATATTAAAGGGTATGAATAACCATATGAGATGACCAAGAAAGGTTTCAAAATGAAAACAAATCGAATCACTTCAGTATGACCACCACTAGTATATCTACTTACAGAAATCGATGACCTACCAGAGAAATTGTTAGGTCCAAAAATGGTTGTGACAATGAACTAGCTTTCCTCTTAAACGATAGAAGTCTGTAGTGAAGTTCGACGATGGCGCATACCAATAAGCTCTCTTGGCGTCAAATATCGGAATGAGGAGGGAGAGCAGTCGATTCATCATTTTTTGTCTATGTCCTGTAGTGTAAACTAGATGGCTCAGATTTCTGGATGCGCTGTTTTTCGGCAGTCTGGCAGAAACGGCGAGGATTATTCTGTCCTTATTAAGTTTATTTGGGCAATCAACAATTCATTGAAGACTAGTTAATAATTATCTGTTTGAGATTACCTGGCAATTATCAGCGCATTCAATATGGAAAAAGGTGTGTCCAAGTGAAACTGTGGGGCTTCTTTCGTATTTTTTATTTAAGTTGATAAACACAAATATCGAAATAAATAATGCAGCTAATTAAAAAATAAAAGATTGCGTGCATAAGCAAAAGAATATTCCTTCTGTAGCTCAAGCTCTTAGTTAGTATGCAAGATTCGTGTTATAAGTTTTCTGCTCAAAAGAATTTTACCACTTTTAAGTAAACAATCAAGAAATTGAGTATCAAACCACCTCAACTACACTTTCACTAAAAACTTATTTTTCTCTACTTTCAGGGGTTTTGGCAAGCAGGGCTTTCAATGTCAAGGTAAGCTAAGTTCAAACATTTATTACAAAATTACTATCTTCTCAACAATGACAGTCACAAGTGATGGCCACACAGAGGAATGTTATAACAAGTATTGTTGTATTTAGTATGCTGCAAGCAGAATGGATTGGCATGAATGGCTATCACTTAAACTTTTACAAAACTATGAGTGACAGTCTACCGCTGCTGTGCATGTAGTTACTATAATGTATTACATATGTGGATGTTATCTCTGCCATAAGTGGATGTCACTACATACATTTGTAAATTACTTATTGCTCTAACTGCAAATATAGCACTTTGACATATATAAGTAAATATATGAGAGCTTGGATCCAAGCAAAATTAACCTAGGGTAACCCTGGAATGTGTTTGTATTACATGGGTTTCAAATGGAAAGGTATTAAAAGAGTATTTTAAAAGGTAGTGGGCCATAGTTCTATAGGTGGGCGCCATTTCAGGATATCGCCATAAAGGTGGACCAGGGGTGACTCTAGAATGTGTTTGTACGATATGGGTATCAAATTAAAGGTATTAATGAGGGTTTTAAAAGGGAGTAGCCCTTAGTTGTATAGTGAAGCGTTTTCGAGATATCGACCAAAATGTGGACCAGGGTGACCCAGAACATCATCTGTCGGGTACCGCTAATTTATTTATATATGTAATACCAGGAACAGTATTCCTGCCGAGATTCCAAGGGCGTTTGATTTCGCCCGCAGAACTTTTGTCATTTTCTTCTACTTAATATGGTAGGTGTCACACCCATTTTACAAAGTTTTTTCTAAAGTTATATTTTACGTCAATAAAACAATCAATTACCATGTTCCATCTCTTTTTCATATTTGGTAGAGAATTATGGCATTTTTTTCATTTTTCGTAATTTCGATATAGAAAAAGTGGGCGTGGTCATAGTCGGATTTCGGTCATTTTATACCAAGATAAAGTGACCAGATAAGTACGTGCACTAAGTTTAGTAAAGATATATCGATTTTGCTCAAGTTATCGTGTTAACGGCCGAGCGGAAGGACAGACGGACAACTGTGCATAAAAACTGGGCGCGGCTTCCACCGATTTCGCCCATTTCAGAAAATAGTTAACGTCATAAAATCTATGACCCTACCAAATTTCAAAAGGATTGGTAAATTTTGTTCGATTTATGGCATTAAAAGTATTCTAGACGAATATAAATGAAAAAGGGCGGAGCACGCCCATTTTGAAATTGTCTTTTAGTTTTGTATTTTGTTGCACCATATCATTACTGGAGTGAATGTTGACTTAATTTACTTATATACTCTAAAGATATTCAATTTTTTGTTAAAATTTGACTTTAACAAAAAAAATTTTTTAAGTGGGCGTGTTTGTAATACGATTAGCACACATATAGTAATAGGAGTAACGTTTCTGCAAACTGCATCATGATATCTTCAACGACTGTCAAAATTACAGCTTGCAAAACTTTGAAATTACCGTTCTTTTAAAGTGGGCGGTGCCACGCCCATTGTCCAAAGTTTTACTAATTTCTATTCTTGTCATAAGGTCAACCCACCTACCAAGTTTCATCGCTTTAACCGTCTTTGGTAATGAATTATCGCACTTTATCGGTTTTTCGAAATTTTCAATATCGAAAAGTGGGCGTGGTTATGGTCCGATTTCATTCATTTTAATAGCGATCTGGGATGGGTGCCCAGAAATCTACATACCAATTTATCAAGATACCTCAAAATTTACTCAAGTTATTGTGTTTACGGGACGGACGGAAAGGGCTAAATGAATTTATTTTTTCGCCCAAATCATTTTGATATATAGAAGTCTATATCTATCTCGATTAGTTTATGCCGTTGCGGATTACCGTCATGCACAAAGCTAGTATACTCAGGTACACATATTTCTCCCACATTGGTTAAGGACCACGCCTATTCTGTACACAGTTTGTTTTTTTAAATAAAAGATCATGGGCCAATTTAAAATGTAAAGGTAATATCTTTGCGAAAAATACTTTCATATCAATCGTATTTTACTTTCAAAATACCATTATAACAAAAAATTTAACAAATAAAATATTTGAAATGGGTGTTTCACCCCTCCTTTTGACCATTCATAATACTGCGTTTCGATAGCCATTATTGAAGAACAATTGAACTATTGTGAAGAAAGTCTATATCCTTATTTTTTATAAATATGAATATATCCAATAAAATCGCCAAAATGCATTTAATAAACACCTCCGTTTTGACAAACACTTAGTGTCAAAAAACTTAAACTAAATATACCGTACGGCAGCCCTTTACTTCTACTTAATTGGCGCTTAACCGTTTAAACGGTTTATCCGTCCAACTAGGCGCGCCAATCGCTTCTTCGCTCCGTCAACTTGCGCCAATCAGTCACACCAAGGGAGTTTAAATCGTTTTCCACCTGGTCTTTCCAGCGGAGTGGGGGCCGCCCTCTACCTCCTAGCAGGGTTCCGATAAAATATTTTCTGTGATTCGCATAACATGGCATAGCCAGCGTAGCCGCTGAGTTTTAATTCCCTGGACTATGTTGATGTCTGCGTAAAGCTCGTACAGCTCATAATTAAATCTTCTTCGGTACTCGCCCACGCGTAGAGGTCCGTAAATCTTTTGAAAACTTTTCTCTCGAAAACTCTCATAGCCGCTTCATCTGATTCATGCTTCTGCACCATATAGCATGGCGGGTAATATAAGTGAATTGTACAGCATGATTTTCGTTTGCGGACAGAAGAATTTACTTTTCAATTGCCTACCTAGTCCAAATTAGCATTTAATGGCAAGAGTGATTCTTCGCTGGATTTCAGAGCTGATGTTGTTGCTTGAGTTAAAGCTGATTCACAAATAAACGAACTCTTTTACTATTTCGAAATTATGGCTGCCATAAGTTAGCGTAGTTTCCAAGGCGCAAATGCGCTGACTCTTTGCTCGATGCCGGCAGATACTATCGTTTTGTCTTCATTCACCACCAAACCCATCAGTTTGTTAATTTCTTGTCTTTAGTTTGGCAACGCTGCCTTTAATAAACCTACCTTTTCAAAATAGATGTCGCTGCTTGGCCTCTAGCCGTATGTTTTAAATGAAACACAACGGCGACATCTGCCTTCATACTCATTTGTACAAAAATATCATGACCTCTGTTTCGCCAGTCTACCAATGATCCAGAGCATTCACGTGAGAACTGATCGGGATACGGAACTAGAAACACACTGATGATGGCTAATTTGTGTGAAGTGAGGAAGTTGGATCAAAAAGAGAAATAATGCTCTTAAGAATCGACCTGAAGCAAATAAGTTTTTTTTTAATTAATGGAGAACTGTAAAACAGTTTTAACAAACATGGAAGAAGAACAAAAAGGTTGTCTAAGTTCGGATGTAAACGAACATCATATACTCAGCTAGAGATCTATCGCAAAGTTCTTTTAGTTCAGTTTCTTGTCGCTAAGTATTATCGAGAGAGGGGTGTTTATTTAATGACTTTGAGTCTTTTATAAGAAGTATTCCTCTTTGTACAGGAAATAAGTGTAAAGGGTTTCTGTCACATTTAAAAATGTTTAAGTTACGGCAATCGTCAATGCATGATCAAATAAGAGATGGTACCACGCACGTTTCAAAAAATTGTTGTCATTCATTTAATTGTTATAAATACACTTTAGAAGAGAAATAGCGTATTAACAACTTTTTATAAGGTTTTGTCGGGTATGGCTCTCGAAAATAACAAAAACTCCGATTCTGGGCATTTTCAATGGAAATGTGCCACGCCTTAACCTTAAGTTATCTGCCCAATAGTTTGGAAATTAATTACTTATATACAAAGGAATAATTTGAGGGGGTGGTACCGCTTTCTTAAAAACTTTTATTTTTTTCATACAAAATATGTCCTGTCTAATGTACACATTGAAGCAAGCAGCAGCAATTATGTACAAGGCAACGAAGAATATTCCATACACATAACCAGCAGCTTGAGGCAGAGAGATTATTTCACATATATATATGTAGCCGGCGGCTAAGAGCAGAATTTGTTACTCACACATACACACGCATATGGCTAGAAGAAAAGCTTAAACTACAGATATACATGTATATAGCTAAATAACCAAGCATGAGATACAACTGTTTTAGAATGCATGTTTGTGAAACGTCTAGAGCTTAGGAGAAATATGCGAACGAGGTAAGAGAGAGCATAAAAGCAGCACAAGCTGAGGAATAATAATCAGTTAGTTTTAAACACGCTATTAGTGAAATATAATTGTACTACTCCTAGAGTAGTCTAAATAAAGAAAAGACCATTTTGCAATACTGCATATTGAAGTTATTATTCAAAAGTTCAACGATTCGAACGTTTACAGAAAGTGCATAAATATCAGAAATTCACAAAATTCGTTACATGTTAGCTTAGTTTTCCTCTCACTACTTCCAAGTTATAGCCAAGTACAATAACCACCTCCATAACACCACGATATGTCCGGTGAATAAGAATTTGTGTTTCAACTGCCATTTAAGTTTCCTAAGATAGTCATATCTTATATGTTCTCCATAATGAGTTTTAGGCATTTCGAGGTTTTTCTTTATTTGGTACATTGGTTATCATGACTTGACACGGCCTAAATTGACTTTACTTAACAAATGCCATCTGCCAAATCTTTTGTTCACATTTAAATATACAACGAAGTATGGGAAACATCAAAGTATTCTCAAGTTATAAATATTTACATTCTACAAAGTTTTTGTGTCATCTCTTATTTATGTATTTTCTCCTATCTTTCCAGTTTGTTCCTATGTCGTACACAAACGATGTCATGAGTATGTCACATTCGTTTGCCCGGGCAAGGATAAAGGAATCGATTCCGTAAGTTTATTTTATTAATAATATAAAAATATCATAAGAAAGTAGAAATAAGAAGAGGAATATATTATAATAATTTATTAGTACTAATATTAAGTATTTGATATGTAGGTACATATATTTCTACATATAAAAACACATTTGAATGTATCCTTCAAAGACATAGCCACATAAAACATAACAAAAAAATCGCATACATTTTAATAAGCTGAGTAAAATTTATGGAACAGATCGAATTCATTCATATATTTACACAAAATCAAGTGCCAATGAAAAACTTTCAAAGTTGTTTAGCTTTTATTTGCTGTCTTATGCTTGTATATCCATTAAAGCCATACAGCTCATTGTTGAGTTTAGAACATGAACATAAATCTTCTGAAGAAAATTTGCTTTTATTAGGGATGGCTTTTAGGGAATGAGCTTTATTCATGGGAGAAAGAAGTTTACTCTGCAATAGCCTGCTCACTGCAAACCGCAGCTAGTTTTATGTTGCAAGAGTTTTGTTCCTCTGAATTTCTGAGCTGACTTTAGTCTCCACACCAATATAGTTTTTGAGTTTATACTTGCCTCCAGTAGATGGACTGTGAACTAAGCAATTTTCCAGTGTTTCATTGACAACAGCCAACAATGTGTGTATTGATTTTCTTGCAGTGAGTCGTCTCCTTGATTTGGCTTATTATGAAAATCTGATTTGTCCTAGATTTACCAAGTCTGGATACGCATTATAAGGTTAAACAATTTCGTTGACTTTGGTCTTTAGTTTGTTGCAAATTATGCTAGAAAAGCCAATAACGCGGTATTTAGCAGGATAAATACATGGAAACTAGAGCGGTTTGTGGGATAGTCTTTCTCTTGGGTTGGAAATAGCCCACATTTAAGCGAATAAGAGGCCGACGTTCGTCAGACCTTATACTGTAAAGGATTTGGTGCCGGCTCTTTACCAACTCTACGCCTCAGAAAAATTTTCAGGCGTTATTTCTATCAGCAATCATCTGAAGCTCTTCATAGTCACGCAGCTCTTCCCTGTTTTTTGTTTTGTTCATTAAGGCGTATCTTTCCCATCTTGGCTTCTCGATATCGTAATACATTGCATATTCCTGTGCCCGTATGCGGTTAGGTCCTATAAGCAGAGGTCTTCTTTTCAGAGGCAACACGACATTTCTTCGCTTACCAGGGATTTGTTTGGGCTCATTGGAAACGGATAATGCATGGCAACGGATAATGAGAGGCAAATATGCCCCTCTGCTCGATTTCACCGTTAGATGAAAGTTTCGTGAAATAATCAGCTCTCTGTAAAAACGTGTTTTTCGACAGCAAACTTTCTTTCTCTCCCTACGAATACTATTGCGCTGAGCGGAGGCTGTACAAATGCTTATGATTCAATTCGATGTATGGACTAGTAAAATGTGCAATTCTAGGTCCCTGGTGCTTTTTCCGCCATCAATAAAAATGTGCGCAATTTCGTTTCCTTGTTTTCTTTGATGAGACGAACTTTACCCATCTGGAAACTGGGGCAGCATATGACTGCATTTCGCTCCCTCATTTAAATCTATCAAACGACTGGTAGACATTATAGTGCGGGGCTGAACTGTAGTTATGAATAAGTCTTGCTATGCCACCTCAACAAGAACTTGTTTTGTTTCAAATAACGGTGAGATGCTCCTCCGACAGCGTGTGGCGACGCAGTTGCCTTCCCACCATAAATGAAAGGACACTACTTCAATTTACGACTTACTTTTCTTCGCACTTCTATTATAGACCCACCTTATGTAGTCACAAGCTACGATTAGATTCGATCGTAACCTCTTTATTTTTTTATATTTCAATGATTTTGCCTCTCATGAGCACAACGATCTTCCGTGCACTGTTACCTTATGTCATAAGGTTGCGAGCATTATTAGTAATCAGATCGTTATCAGAATATATAGTTCTTACCGGAAGGTTTGTTAATCTATTTTTGGTTGTAATTGGTTTGTAGGTTGGGCGTTCATCCGTTGAATTCTTTTTTTATTTTCAACGTTTAAAAAAAACGTCTTTGAATTATCTATCTGAAACTTTGCAAATCAAAGCAAAGCAAACGTTTTCAAGCATTTTTGAAGTTTCGAAAATTGGAGAAAATTTAATTTTTTAAACGGAAGAATAACTAAGACACTCTTCAGAAAATAAAGTGTCAAATCTATGCGAAGGTACCACATAAGATAAAAATTGAGTGGGCCATTCGAAGAACTCCAAATAAGAGGCTCAAAGATTTCGTAAAATTTTCTTGAATTTTCGAGTTTTTACGAAAATGTTTTCGATGTTTATAGATGTTCACAAGTGTTTTATTTAAAAATATCACAAATGAAAAAAAAAGAAGAATTTAATTGACGAAGTTTGATCAAAATTTCCTACGCAATTTTTCTGTGCGCTGCTGTACATTCCAGCACTTGATACCAAAAAAGAAATACGTCTTACCTAAAAAAACATGATAAGCATGAAAACATCGAATAAATTATCAACAAGTAGATAGCAAAATATCTTTAACGTTTTTGGAAGCTAAGAAACAAGTATACAATATCAAAATACTTGATACAGTAGCACTATACAAGATACGCACAATAACAAATCCTAACAAATACATCAGTCAGTAAGATCTAACCATAAACACACAGCATGCACACAAATATACACTAATAAATAATAGTATAATTTTCTCAGTATCACACACAATATACACACCACAAAGAATGCTTAACATTTAAAGCTGTGCACATACAAGAAAAGATAAGCGAAACGAAGAACTTCACCAGCGCATGATTTTTTTTTGTTAAAGAAAAAAGGAGAAAACGTTTGTGTTTCGTACAAATTTGGACATTAATTCTGTTTTAAATTTTTGCTGTCAATTGTGCTGA
Organism: Eurosta solidaginis; assembly: GCA_029619165.1. NCBI lineage: Eukaryota > Metazoa > Arthropoda > Insecta > Diptera > Tephritidae > Eurosta > Eurosta solidaginis. Next base: position 11,203 of record JARSSU010026639.1, on the reverse strand, counting down.
GGACGCAAACCACAAATATCATATATCTACTTAGATATGGCGAAAGCTTTGTGCGCGGTCGCTTGTAGCATACTCACAGGCGCAATGAAAAAAGTAGCAAAGTAGAAGAAAGAAAGTAAGACAAAACCTTTTCTTTCAAACACAATTAAGTTATAAACCTGAAACGCTATCCTTTATATGTGTGCGCATGTAGACATTGACAAAAGTTATATGCTGGTACATACATATACAATAGGGCGGGTCGATTTAAAAATCGCTCATTGCTCTGTGAAAATCGTATTCTAGGGATCAAAATAAGAAACTTTGCCGAAGGAACCATACCTCTAAAACGAATTCTGATGTCCCCCCCCTTTGGGTCGAACTTTTGGGTAGGGGCAATTTCAATTCTACCTGCTGTGTCTTGTGGTGGCTTAAAAAACAAGACAAGCATTTTACGATCTGCAATTGTGTCACAGTGATACCTTCATTTTTTAAAACGGTTAAATAAAAAACCTACACAACTATGTTTACGACATGCAAATGCATCACAGTGATGCCTTGGTTTTAAAAGGGGGTTGTAAAAATGCTAATTTCTAATAATTTTTTTTAATTTCTTTTCTATTACTAAGTTAAATTCATTTTTTCATTTACATATGTTCTGACTAAATAAATTTCTAAAGAGAAAAATAAACTCCAAAAAGAAAAAACATAGGCATTTCAAAGTGGGATTTTTCAAAATTTGCCCCTACGACCCAAAGGGGGGGACATCAGAATTCGTTTTAGAGGTATGGTTCCTTCGGCAAAGTTTCTTACTTTGATCCCTAGAATATGATTTTCACAGAGCAATGGGCGATTTTTTTGCCTCCCCACAAATTGACCCGGCCTAATATACAAGTATACATGTGTATAGTTAAATGTATATTTTTATTGGTGGTGACAACTTTGGCAAAACCACATACACAAGCAAGTCGGTTTACTTGAGGCAGCACAGGTTTTCTACTTATACTTGTAGCTACAACTTACAAATTATTTTAGCTTTTACTTTTTTCAGCGCTACATTTTTTAGCGGTTTCTGATTTAGCAACGCATTCGCTTGGAAAATGCGCACGTGGAGCGTAATGCTTGCGCTGGAAAAAAATGCCTAGCAATTGCATGTGACATGCACACACGTGCAGTGGCGTATAAAAACGTGTTTCATGCTGCGATGGTGCTGAAATTTTCGCAAAAAAAAACCGGGTTTGCTTGAAGCAGTCATGCTTGTGTGCTTATCTGCATTTATGCATTAGTATAAGTAGAAGAAGAAGAAGAAGCACAAAAGCATTTTCTCTTATAAATAATTCATTTTGTGGCGCTGTAGTGCACACACTTGCGAATGACATGGAAATGCCACAAACTGTCGACAAGCAGAAGCAAATTCAAATATAGGGAAGTAGAGTCAAGTGTGGCATGACATTTTATTTATTTTTTTTTATCACTTGAAGACTCAGTATTTCTTTATTTATTTTAGTCTATTTATATATAGAGAATTGTTCTGCTCTTTAATTAGAACTCCCTTTTAAAACTCTTTTATTTATATATTTTTTGGTTATTTAAGCGTAAAATATTTAGATGGCCGAGCTTAGCCTGACGTACCTTAACTTCATGCGTTGGAGAAGCAATACATTGCGACGCCCGACCCCTTGAACCTCCAAGAGAGTTTTGATTTCAACGTATTTTTTCCACACAAAATATTATCTAATGATTTAAGCCCTTTTTAGTGATATTACGAGACTACAAAAGAATTAATGTAGTGGCAATAATATGTTATAACCCTACTTGGAGAAAATTTTATATAAATATGATTTAAACACCCAACTTTTGATAACAATCATTGTGTAGTCCAGTTCACTTAAAAAAAAACTAAAAGATGACAACATTTTTAAAGTATTCCAGGTATGAGTAAAGAGTCATACGTGGCAACCCTATGTAACAACCCTCTCTTAAAGAAACTTTAAAAAAATACTAAAATGTGGCAACCTTGTGAAAATATCTCAAGGGTGAATACAAAAACTTTAAGTGGCAACCCTATACAACAACCCGCCTAATTTATTTAAATAAAATTCTTTTCATGGAGGTCTATATTGGCATATCCCATTTAATTTTGTTTTAATTTCAAACAGATGGCAAACCTGTAAACCAGCTTTAACAGTAAAGCCTAAAAGAAAAAGCGTAAAGTGTAAGACGTTACCTGCAAGCTTTCATTAATATATGTCACGCAGTTGTTGCAGTATTAGCGGATGTATTAAGAAGTAAATATAATAAGATTAGGTGGTAACCCTATTCATCCCGATGGCAAACTATTAAGCAGTCCCACTAGAGCAAAGAGTGCCTTTACTGACATAGAAGGAGCCTTCAAAAAGCCATACTAGCAGCAATTTAAAGGGTCCTGTCAACATTGAAAGTTGGATTGACTCTGGTAGAATTCACCTGCAGATATTTGAGTGGCAGAACTGTATCAACTATGAGTGGGCAGTGACGATGGCTCAGAGAAAGATGAGAAGGGTAACGACATAGAGGGTTTTCTTTCTTCCGTGCTTTAGATTGTGGTAGTAAACGCCGTGTTTCAGACCTTGAGCGTAGGGGTTGAAAAGAGTTTATGCTGATATTCTGGCATTTCTTGGCCGGGGTAAATTTCTGAACAGATACGCGTCGTATGAAAATTATCTGCGTATCGTAACAAAGTGATCCAAGTGTCCTCCTGATTAACTTCCAACCAATTAACTGTACAATATGGTGGTCCAGTATATACTTTTCTATGATGTTCTTGTCTTATGGAGAGCAGTAGATGCTTCTTCTATATTCAAAAGCGTGAATTAAGTGTAGAAATTGGCGATGGTTTGATTAACGAGGTCCCTTCATACAACGCCCACACCGGCTCAAAACACAATTTTGATCTGTACCTGCTTGAGAACGTAGACAAAATGGCTCGGATGGCAATACGGCTTGGTGATGACGAATAGAAACTAGTTTATAACGGAGACTCTAGTATTCTGACTGATTTCTACTTTATCCCTGGCAGTACAGGCATCAGTGCGCCGACTGTCGCTCCCTTTACAGCTTTCAACACTCATATTAACTCAAAACTTTAATTGATTGGGAAACTATTATTAGATGAGAGTTTGTTGAACCTGTTCACGTAAGGATTCAGCTGAACTCGAAAGAAGAATTGAAAATGGGTTCGCTGCTATGGGCTTGGTGTAAGATGAATGTTTGCACTGCCCGGCGATTTCAGCGGCTTCCAAGCTGAAGTCGCCAATATGATAGATGTGGTTGATCAGATGCTATCCGCCAGCTGTTACTTTAGGGAATTTAACAAGTACACAGATAGTCAAGCGACCTAGCTATGCCACCTCGAGCTCGTGAGCTTTCAGCGATTGCTGTACCCAGGCGGGGACTGGCGAGCTGAGCATGTCTTTGGAATTTCGCTGGTCACATGTCGCCAACTTATGGGCAGGTGATCCTCTAGCCAGCTAAGCTCACGCTGAGCTGCCTTATGAGAACGATTGTGTCAATATAAGCATTGTCTTTATTAATGAAGCCGATATTAGTGTGAAAGCAAAGCCGGTGCTATGTATTATTTTTACATTTTTGTTTTATAACTATTTTGCACGTGCTGACACAATAATTTTAACTTTTCTCACCTTTTCCCTATCTCTTATTTGCCTCGTCAAAAATATTTCATATGAAGAAAACTTTTCAACATACTTGGCATGCAACATTGCTGAAATACTTATTTACATAAGCTGCCACTTCTGTGTAAGGGTACTCTCATATCTTACACACACTCAATTATGTGGGTATAAAAACGAGTATGAAGGATCCTTGCATGTCTCGGTCCTTTTGATTTATGAAGCAAAACTTTGAAATTCATAAAATTTTACAACAATCAAATACGCGTGAAATATGAAAGAAAGTTTTGCGGATGACAGTATTTCTCTTAAATAATTTAATAAAGTAAATAACATTCATAAATATTAAAAATTATGCTGAAGATTTAGGCTGAATAAAAATATGCTCAAACAAGTAAGAAAGGCTAAGTTCGGTGGGTGTATTCGAACATTACATACTTAGCTGCCAAATTACAGCTTGCAAAACTTTTAAATTACCTTCTTTTTAAAGTGCGCGGTGCCACGCCCATTGTCCAAAATTTTACTACTTTTCTATTCTGCGTCATAAGTTCAACTCACCTACCAAGTTTCATCGCTTTATCCGTTTTTGGTAATGAATTATCGCACTCTTTCGGTTTTTCGAAATTTTCGATATCGAAAAAGTGGGCGTGGTTATAGTCCGAATCCGTTCATTTTAAATAGCTGATATGAGTGCCCAGGAACTTACATACCCAATTTCATCAAGATACCTCAAAATTTACCCAAGTTATCGTGCTTACGGACAGACGGACGGACGAACCGACATAGCTAAATGAATTTCTTTTTTCGCCCAGATCATTGTGATATATAGAAGTCTATATCTATCTCGATTACTTTATGTTGTTACGGGGTACCGTTATGCGAACAAAATTAATACACTCTGTGAGCTCTGCTCAGCTGAGTATAAAATTTTACCGGAGACGGAACAATCATTTGGTTTCTGGCCAGTAGTAATGTTACTTCCACTTTCTTGTGAAGAGTAAAATTTCGTATTTTTCGGTTTTAAGTCCATTTTGGTCCCGAATTTCTAACTAAAATCCATATTGTTGATAAAAATGAATTTATTAGATAACAAAGAGATCATGTACGCAATCATTTGATTGCTCTCCACCACAATGAAACCCATATTTGCATAAGTTATTGAAAATTATAAAAAATAAATGTTTACAACACAAAGTCATTTAATGGGTTCTTTAAGTAGAAAGCAAATATGTGAAAATGGGAGTGGAAGTGAGAGTGAGAGTTAGACTGAGAGTGCGGGTTAAAGTGAGAAATAATCAGAGGTAGTGTGGAATTGAGAGCGAGAGTGGGAGTGGGAAAGGTAGTGGGAGTAAAAGAGTTACATTATTCCGACTATAAGAGAAGAATATGAATAGGAAGGAAAAACAGAAAGTTAACAATAGGAAGGGAAATGGAGTAATAAGGATGGAAGCAAGAACCATTTTACAAATGTCTCTTAGATAAATTTCATGCAGGAAAACGTTTGCCGATTTCGCCACTTGCATATAAAAAATGTATGGCGAAAGAAAAATAAAAAGTAACTTTTCGGTATGCAAAGTAAATTTTATGGTTGTTATTTGAACTTTTGTTTGAACTTAATTGATAAAAAAAATGCGCTGGTGAAGTTTTGCAATTATTGGAATAGTTTTTAGATATTACCGAAAATATCAAATATCTAAGTAATTAAGTATTTACCATGCAGGGAAACTCACTATAAACAAATATTTTTTTATATATTTTAAACATTACATAAAGTTTGCCATAAAAATAACAACAACATTAAATCACACGTTATTTCCTATTTTTCCTCTTTTGTGTACGTCTGCCTTTTGTGCTTACCAACACAACATTAAAAACGTCAAAAACTGCAAAATTTTGTATTCCACATATAACGTGCAACATATAACGGTGTCTTGTGTCTCTTGCGTCTCTGTGCATCCAATAACTTTAACCATCACATCAAATTTAAAACGAATTGAAAAACAAAAAAATTGCTAAAAATTTGGGATATTGAAATATTGGAAAATATTCATTTTGTTTATCAACTCGATTGACACATTAATATGTATGCCAACAAAAATATATAAATTAAACATATAAATAATAAAATCGAAATCCATTTATGCTTATTAAAAAAAATTTGGTTTTTATTATGCAATACAACTATGAAATCTTAAAATTGTAAAAAAACTGTCATATCTGAAATGCTTGCAATATTAATATTCGCATATTGAAATGCAACCAATGTCGAATAAATCGTTACACAATCGCAAACAATGCAATTGGCATAAAAACGTGAAAATAATAACTATAATCTTTTATAACAACAATGCACTGTAAAACAAAACGAAATGGCAAAAAATGTGATGGAATTAATTGGCGTGAATTCGTGGGTTACGCAATTGACTGTAAATAATATCAATCAAAAAATGTGGAATGAAAAAAAAATTATTAAAAATAAAAACGTGTTCAACAAAATTTTCCAATAAAAATTACAACAAAACAAATTTACGCATAAAAATTAATGAATTTTTGTGCAATGATTAACCGTAACTTGACAAATGGAATAATAAATTTGTTGGAAATGTCTTTTTTCTAAATTTTTTTTTACTATTAACAAAAACAATTAAAAATTTTATTTCAAAAATAAAACAATATAAATTTTTAAACAAAAACTAAAACATAAAACGATAAAAACTAATTTTATGAACTTGAAAACCAAACATTGGAAAAAAATATTCATATAAAAGTATGTGAATTAAATTTAAAAATACTTTTTTAAATTAAAAAAAAGTATCATATTGAAAACATATTTAATTTAAAAACAAATGCCAAAATTTTCCAAAAAAATTTCAAAATTTTCTTTAAAAATATCACGAAAACTTTAACCGATATAAACTTTTAAAATATTCACGGTGCTTCATTCATTTTATAATTATAATTATAAAATAATAAAAAAATTATGATTTAAAAAACTCTAAAAATAATAATAAATGTCACAAATTGATTTTTCAAAATTAAATATAAAATACAAAAATTCTTAAATTACTATAAATAAAATATCTTAATATCATAAAACAATAGTATGGAACGTTATAAACTGTTTACCAAAAACTTTAATTACGAAACAAAAATTTAATTTGTTTTTTATTTTTAATTAAAAATATAAAACCTTGTTAATTACACAAACTTTTTAAATTTTTCTGATTGTACTTTTTTATTATGTGCAATTACATTTTAATACTAAATAAACACCATCAAAATTAAAAAATATTGTGAATAAAAAAATTAATATTAAAACAAAAAAATTTTTAAATAAAAAATTAAACTAATGTTGGTTTAAAAAAATTCCTAAAATGTTTTTTATTAAATCATAAAACAATATAAACTTTTAAAATGTTTACGGACCGCTATTATTTTTTTAATCAAATGTAAATTTAAAACGCAAACATTTTTGAATTATTATGAATGAAAAATTTCAAATTCAAAACAATAATATTAAAATTTAAAAAAATTAATTACGAAACAAAATTTTCCACTTTACAAAAAACAAATATCATGAAGATATGCAAAAATACATTTTCTGTGACCTATTGTTTTCGTAATGGTTTGGCAAAACAAAATACAAATTATTTACACAAAAAAAATCTTAAATTATTTATAATACTAAAAAATATTTCATTTAACTTCGAAAATTCAAAAAATTTTGTATTGCAAAATATTTTGATTTACACATCCTAGGATTCACCACAAACAGTGCATCATTTCGAACCATTCACATTTGGTGGGCCAACATTTTGCGACCACTGTGGCTCATTGCTCTACGGCATCTATCATCAGGGTCTCAAATGTTCAGGTAAAGCAATGCCTGTGCGTGTATGCGTGGTGTGAATACGAGTAGGCTAATTTATGAGAGCGCGCCAAGGGAAAGATAAAAAAATTCGAAATTGATATTTGCTTTTATTTTAATTGTTTTTTAAATGTATGTTTCTTGCTGTATGACTGTAATTAAAAAAATGTAAAGGGCGTTTTTGAGATGTATATGTAAACTCACAGTACTTTTTGTTGAACAGTAGAGCGTTACTCGCCATCATTGGTATTGAAATAAGTGCGTATTGGTTTTGACACACACAATATTTTGAAAATCTAAATAGTTGAATTTTTTATGGTACACAAAAAGCTACATTTTATTAGAATTTAATTAAAAGTCTTCATGTAGGAGGTATCAAATACCATATTTGAATACCTATTCTATGGCTGTACAATAAAGCGTTACTCATACGACGTGGTGCCCTCGTCAGGGCATCATTTCTAATTTGTCATCTCACAAATTGCGTCTTAAGCAAAGTTGTTAAGAAACGTTAACTAATGGATATATTAGTGGAACTTGATGAATATTCTTTTGTTTAATTAACTTTTCCACCACCGCAACACTCAAATGCATAAGACTTTCTCTTCTTTTCCCGCGTGAGTCAAAAATTTCTTAATTAGGTATCGCAATTAATCAGTGTAGTGTCAAGTGTAAAAGTGCATCTACTTTTAACACGAATGCATAAAAAACAATTAATCATTATTTGCGAAGAAAAGAAAATTACAGGGATTGAAAGTTCGTTAGGGAAGTACATACTCAACTGAAAGCAATCAAGTAAGAGCGGAAAGTTTAAAAGTGTTTTAATATCACTTAACTATAAAAATGTGTAACCACTTAAGCTTTAAAGTAGATACAGTATGTCATGTATATTTTCTTCTGCGAATGTATTTGGTATTGCAAGTACAATATATATTTGCCACTTTGTGAACATTTTTTGCATATTCCCATCATTTATGTAGCAGCAAAAGCGAATATTAAAATAAAATTCCAATATAGTTATACCTCTTCACACACGTACATACATACATATGCACTATGTACGCCTGTTTGTATAAAAAAAAGAGACTAAATTGCCATTGGCTGCTAGATGTGCAAACCCTGAGCAAAAGGGATTACTCTAACACAGCAAAAAAACTGTATTTGTCCGCCTTGAAGGCAAAAAAAATTTTTACTGGCGTTGAATTTCTGTATTGCCTTAAGCCCGCGATTAACTTTCATAAATACCTCAGTGTGTAGTAATGCGATTGTAAAAGTGTTATGCAAAAGTTAATATTCAATTAGTAAATAAAAATCACAATATGAGATAAACGCAATGGAAACAGTGAATGTTGCCACGACCGCTAACATATTCATAGTGCACAGTAGCGGGCCAGAAATTTTGTTTGTTGCGTAAACATGTTGTTGTAGCTGTCGTTGTACCGATAAGGACACTCCCCGAAGGAGTACAGCATAATTATGAACAATTTGTTTTTGTTACTATGGGTATTTATTTATTCATAACATATTGGAAGACGGAATATATGGTCCCGTGCCCGAGCTTGGAAAGAGATCTTGGGGCTACAATTGAGCCCGAGGGTTGGTGCCAAGATACAGAAATGGCAGAAGTACTATACACGGTATACCGATGGTTCCAAATTAATGGAAGGGGTCAGGTCTGCTGTTCACTGTGTCGATCCAGAACTAAGTAGATACTAAAGGCTGCCAAATAAGGCGATAAGGACACTCCCCGAAGACCCTGCGGAGTGTTCCTGAGTTGATGGTCATTTGCCGATGCAGATTCAATACGTTCCGTACCAAACCCGACATCTAGGAACGATTTGTTATAACCACATGCGACCTTCTAGCTCATAACGCCCTCCCACCCCCTAGATCCATGCGGAGTTCGGGGTCGCCAGAGCCTCGGCTCATAATGAAACAGGATTCGCCACGGATAGGTGAGGTTGACAATTGGGTTTAAGAATGTATATATTGCGCTGGCAACCCTTGAAGGGTTGCGCTACCACAACCCCTTGAATCTATTTGGTGTTTTAGTCACCTCTTAGATAGGCATACCTACCGCAGGTATATTCTAAACCCCCTAACCCGCTGAATATGCGTAAACATCTTTGCTCACGGTATGGGGGATTCAGAATGTAAGCTTAGGCGTAGTCTAGGAAGCGATATGCCATACGGGGGAACAGTGTATGTGGTAGAGTTGATATAAGCAGAATCAGACGGGCAATGCAAGCTAGAAAAAGATTGGTTTGTTATAAATGTATAGAATTATCGAATTATTATCGATAAGTTTACGAAAATTTGATGTGTAATCAAACGCTTCAGGTTTATTATCGAAATGCTATACGATATATATGTTCACGAAAATTATACTAATTTATCAAAACTTATCCATAATGATTAGCAAGCTATCGATTTGTTTGTCGTTAGGTTATGCTCGAAGTTTTAGCGATTAGTTATAGAAAAGTTACTGGTTCTTTGTGGAAATGTTGACTAGTAATCAGCAAGTTATTAGTAATTTATTTTCAAGTACTGATTTGTGGTCAGAATGCTTCCAACCAATTTTTAACACGAAAATCGCTATCGCTATCTTATCAGAAATTTATTGTTTTGCTATCGAAATATTATTGACTTCGTAAACGGGCATGGTGCGTCGGTAGTTCGTTTACGATGTCTCATTCTGATTTCGTTATGTGGAAAAACAACCGATAGCCGATTAAACTGCGCTAACAACAGAAACACAATCTATGACACAATGTAACCCTATCTTATAAGAAGCCTAAGAGAACACCAACAAGACGTCCGATGAACCAGCAGTCAACAGTAACAGGGCGAGGAACAAACCGACTAACGTCGACTGGATAGTAATTCCGCTAATTGATTCTGATCGCGATAAGCAATGCCGACAGTTTCTTCTACGAAGCAGCTCGCTACGCCACGTTTTGGGTTTCTCAGATATAGTTGCTGCTTCTGTCTGGGGTGTAGCCCATTAGCTTCACTAATCACACCACTGAGCGAGCTCTAACTAGTTAATCTCACAAAGACACAAACAGTAACGAACAACCATCACGATAACTTACTTGCCAGACCCGGATTTTGTTTGTTCATAGAAAGACTACGGTAAGGTTTTTAGTTTATTTATCAAAATGCGCACGGCCGATGTGAAGCGAATTTTGTCAGATATTCTATATTAGGCTGATACAGAGAGGAAAGGAAGGAAGGGGGGCAAATATTATCAAACAAAAATATGAATCAACACACAGAAGCACCATCAAAAAGCTGTTTTTTTTTTCCTTTAAGCGCAATTCTCTGAGTATAGAACAGTCATCTAGATTCAACGCTAGAATCCGGACAATCCCATCCCGCCCGGAGACTGATGTAAACATAAAACCAAACAAAACCAATATAAATTTTATTATAAAAAAAAAAAAAAAATAAAATTTAAAAAAAAAATACGGGTCCGGCATCAAGGCACTAATGATTTGTTTGTGTTGGGAGGTGGAGTTTGTATGTAAGTGTTTGTGATGTGTGGGTGCAGTGGAGTGTTGGTGTTGGATTGTTTGTGGTATGGCTTACATTACTCAATTATCGTAAACAATTTCTTAGAATACCTGATCTACGAAAATTCTACATCCTAAATACGGGAAGTAGTTATGAGTTAAAGTGCACAAAA
>JARSSU010026638.1:0-12951 GCA_029619165.1 Eurosta solidaginis | reverse complement strand
CAATAGAACTATGGCCTACTCTCTCTTAAAATACTCTTTAATACCTTCCATTTGATACACATGTCATACAACCACATTCCAGGGTTACCCTAGGTCCATTTTCCTACATGGTGATTTCCCTTATTTTGTCTCCATAGCTCTCAACTGAGTATGTAATGTTCGGTTGCACCCGAACTTAGCCTTCCTTACTTGTTTTAAAACTATATTTATTTTTCTGTTTGTTTCTTTTTTTGTTTTTTCTTTAGTGAGGATGCCATTCCCCCTTTTTATACTCAGTTGAGCAGAGCTCACAGAGTATATTAAGTTTGATTGGATAACGGTTGGTTGTACATATATAAAGGAATCGAGATAGATATAGACTTCCATATATCAAAATAATCAGGATCGAAAAAAAATTTGATTGAGCCATGTCCGTCCGTCCGTCCGTCCGTCCGTCCGTTAACACGATAACTTGAGTAAATTTTGAGGTATCTTGATGAAATTTGGTATGTAGGTTCCTGAGCACTCATCTCAGATCGCTATTTAAAATGAACTATATCGGACTATAACCACGCCCACTTTTTCGATATCGAAAATTTCGAAAAACCGAAAAAGTGCGATAATTCATTACAAAAGACAGATAAAGCGACGAAACTTGGTATATGAGTTGAACTTATAACGCAGAATAGAAAATTAGTAAAATTTTGGACAATGGGCGTGGCACCGCCCACTTTTAAAAGAAGGTAATTTAGAAGTTTTGCAAGCTGTAATTTGGCAGTCGTTGAAGATATCATGATGAAATTTGGCAGGAAACGTTACTCCTATTACTATATGTACGCTTAATAAAAATTAGCAAAATCGGAGAAGGACCACGCCCACTTTAAAAAAAATTTTTTTTTAAAGTAAAATTTTAACAAAAAATTTAATATCTTTACAGTATATAAGTAAATTATGTCAACATTCAACTCCAGTAATGATGTGGTGCAACAAAATACAAAAATAAAAGAAAATTTCAAAATGGGCGTGGCTCCGCCCTTTTTTATTTAATTTGTCTAGGATACTTTTAACGCCATAAGTCGAACAAAAATTAACCAATCCTTTTGAAATTTGGTACGGGCATAGATTTTATGACGTTAAATGTTTTCTGTGAAAATGGGCGGAATCGGTTGATGCCTAGCCCAGTTTTTATACACAGTCGTCCGTCTGTCCTTCCGCATGGCCGTTAACACGATAACTTGAGCAAAAATCGACATATCTTTAATGAACTTAGTTCACGTGCTTACTTGAACTCACTTTATCTTGGTATGAAAAATGAACGAAATCCGACTATGACCACGCCCACTTTTTCGATATGGAAAATTACGAAAAATGAAAAAAATGCCATAATTCTATACCAAATACGAAAAAAGGGATGAAACATGGTAAGGTAATTGGATTGTTTTATTGACGCGAAATATAACTTTAGAAAAAACTTTATAAAGTGGTTGTGACACCTATCATATTATGTAGAAGAAAATGAAAAAGTTCTGCAGGGCGAAATAAAAACCCTTAAAATCTTGGCAGGTATTACATATATAAATAAATTAGCGGTATCCAACAGATAATGTTCTGGGTCACCCTGGTCCACATTTTGGTCGATATCTGGAAAACGCCTTCACATATACAACTACCACCACTCCCTTTTAAAAATCTCATTAATACCTTTCATTTGATACCCATATCGTACAAACGCATTCTAGAGTCACCCCTGGTCCACCTTTATGGCGATATCTCGAAAAGGCGACCACCTATGGAACTAAGGATTACTCCATTTTAAAATACTCATTAACACCTTTCTTTTGATACCCATATTGTACAAACAAATTCTAGGGTAACCCCTGGTCCACCTTTATGGCGATATCTCGAAACGGCGTCCACCTATGGAACTAAGGATTACTCCCTTTTAAAATACTCATTAACACCTTTCATTTGATACCCATATCGTACAAACACATTCTAGAGTCACCCCTGGTCCACCTTTATGGCGATATCTCGAAAGGCGTCCACCTATAGAACTAAGGACCCACTCCCTTTTAAAATACTCATTAACACCTTTCATTTGATACCCATATCGTACAAACACATTCTAGAGTCACCCCTGGTCCACCTTTATGGCGATATCTCGAAACGGCGTCCACCTATGGAACTAAGGATTACTCCCTTTTAAAATACTCATTAACACCTTTCTTTTGATACCCATATTGTACAAACAAATTCTAGGGTCACCCCTGGTCCACCTTTATGGCGATATCTCGAAACGGCGTCCACCTATGGAACTAAGGATTACTCCCTTTTAAAATACTCATTAACACCTTTCATTTGATACCCATATCGTACAAACGCACTCTAGAGTCACCCCTGGTCCACCTTTATGGCGATATCTCGAAACGGCGTCCACCTATGGAACTAAGGATTACTCCCTTTTAAAATACTCATTAACACCTTTCTTTTGATACCCATATTGTACAAACAAATTCTAGGGTCACCCCTGGTCCACCTTTATGGCGATATCTCGAAACGGCGTCCACCTATGGAACTAAGGATTACTCCCTTTTAAAATACTCATTAACACCTTTCATTTGATACCCATATCGTACAAACGCATTCTAGAGTCAACCCTGGTCCACCTTTATGGCGATATCTCGAAAGGCGTCCACCTATGGAACTAAGGATTACTCCCTTTTAAAATACTCATTAACACCTTTCATTTGATACCCATATCGTACAAACGCACTCTAGAGTCACCCTTGGTCCACCTTTATGGCGATATCTCGAAAAGGCGACCACCTATACAACAACCGCCACTCCCTTTTAAAACCCTCATTAATACCTTTAATTTGATACCCATATCGTACAAACACATTCTAGAGTCACCCTGGTCCACCTTTATGGCGATATCTCGAAACGGCGTCCACCTATGGAACTAAGGATTACTCCCTTTTAAAATACTCATTAACACCTTTCTTTTGATACCCATATTGTACAAACAAATTCTAGGGTCACCCCTGGTCCACCTTTATGGCGATATCTCGAAACGGCGTCCACCTATGGAACTAAGATACTCCCTTTTAAAATACTCATTAACACCTTTCATTTGATACCCATATCGTACAAACGCATTCTAGAGTCAACCCTGATCCACCTTTATGGCTATATCCCTAAATGGCGTCCACCTATAGAACTATGGCCCACTCCCTCATAAAATACTCTTTAATGCTTTTCATTTGATACGCATGTCATACAAACACATTCCAGGGTTTCCCTCGGTTCATTTTCCTACATGGTTATTTTCCCTTATGTTGTCACCATAGCTCTCAACTGAGTATGTAATGTTCGGTTACACCCGAACATAACCTTCCTTACTTGTTTATATTTATTCTTTTATTTAATGAACGCTTTTATTCGTTTTACGTATTGCCGCTTTATGCGGGTTTATTTACCAGTCCAATGACTGTAGGGTTGTTTTAATTATGTATTTATCGTTTTTATTTTGAGCAGTGTGTGCATTGTATTAAAAAAAATTATGTTTTGCATCGGAATATAGGCGATTTCTCAGCTGACGAAAGGGTCGTGGTGATCCCTTTTAACCATAAGCGTTGATGATTGCAAATGGCTTCGAGGCCGAGTAGCTTCACGTCAATTAAAGCAAAGACCTTATGGTGGAGTTGAACCATACCGATCATCATCATTCGAACCAACGAGTTATTTGGAATTGAACCAACCTCTGACTAGATCGGCTACAAAATAATTTGCACCCAAAGCCCTGGGACTAAAGGATCTAAGCATGAGATTTGCCTTGTGACCAATGTTATCTCAGACGTTTTTACGTCGGTCTTGTGGAATTTGTTTTTCCACTTTCAGTAACAATAGTTACGTTTCTGTTTTCAGCAACAGTTTCTTCTTTGTATAGTGGCTTTTGTTTAGCCTTGTCTGTTATTTGCAATAAATAATTTGTCTTCTGCACTGAAGGTGCGTGGGGTAGAACGTTTATTGTTCAACCTAGCGTTCCTGACCTCCTGCTCCCCTTCTAATAATGCTTTAACATCTTCATACGTTTTCTCTCTGAAGTCCACCAATCCCTGGTAATTGACTCTAGAAGTCCTGTTAAGGAATACGTCTGCTGGCTTTCGCTTAATAACAGAGTGAACGGTATTGTTGTACCGGTCCACTGTTTATCGAGACGCGTTCCTTCGGAGTTAATCTATTAAATTCAAGAGAAATGCAGCGGTATATTTCAATCAAGGTTGAGTGCAAGCGCTCAACCTGACCGATGCTTTCACTTCGTTGTGTGGGGTTATGGTAGACTTCTATACCTAGTGAGACGGACATATTTAAGACAAAAGGAGTTAGAAACCTCTTCGTTGTCCATTAACAATATTTTTTGTACTGAGAAGTAGTGCAGGAGATCAGTAAGCTTTTTTCGAATGTGTATTGAAGACTTGTTCTTTATCGCAAATAGCTTAGCGAATTTTGAAAATTTATCTATTGCGCTAAGGTATTTTTGTTTTTCAATCTCGAAGATGTCTATATGCAGAATCTCGCAGGGATAGTCTAGTGCCTACCAATTCGTTTCCATTAATCGGTTGAAATAATTCGCCAGATTTTTCAATTATTTCGCTTATCCTTCTTCTCGCTTCTAAAGAAGGTCCCTAGACATGTATAATTTACATCACTGGATATTCGTGCCTTAAGGGGTATTTTATATTCCTCAATTTTTTAAAACATTTTCTTCCTATCTACCACTGCTCCGATATCCTTAAGGGTATCGTCGCCAATAATCCCATCGAATGTTTAAGACCGGGAAGGATAAAGAAAAGTTATCTCGGAATTAATGCATAAGTCTGTAAAAAATTTCTAAGTTATTTTTTCGGTTATATCTGCGCAGCCCCCGCTGATCGAATGCTAAATGATTTCCGCACAGGACAACCCTGTTTGGTCACAGTTGGGCTAATAAAATTCTTATTCGCACCCGTATCGACTAGAAAGTCAGCGTGAGGCCGTCGGAAAGTTTGTATTTTATATATGGTACGCTAGATGGCCGTTCGGTGAAAAATCCTCTTCTGGACTGGTTCAGCTTCTTTCTCCGTGTCGTCTGTGGTCACATGATAAAGTCGCTGTTGCTTGTGTTTTCCGACCTAGCATCACGTTTGAAGTGGTTTGGACGGTTCATGTAGTTTTACGCGCCTACTCTGAATGGACTGGTCCACGTCCATGTTTTCAACAGGTGATTGCGAAGAAGTGATTGGCTAGCTTTGGATAGGGTTTTGGGACGTTGTATGAGGAGCATATTAGCCTGCTCCCCGTTCAGGCCGCGGATGAAAACATCCAAGGCACGATTCCTGTAAGTGTCTATGAGGAATTTGTCGTCTCCTCAGAGTACGTCTCTTTTTGATCTTGTTTATAATTAAGGAGAATTGGTGATCCACGGCAGCTTAGAATTCATTAAGCCGTGAATCTTTTTGGACAATTGAAGGATTTGATACTCAAAGCGCGTATGTCGCGTTTATCCGCGTAATGGAGTGATAGGCACTCCTTAATGGCACTCTAGTTGTGCCGAATATATTGTACGATATTAGGGCAGTGTCAGCTGCTACCCGTACCTTTTGGCGAATGTGCTGTAAAATAGCACGGTATATCGGTTTGTTTCTTACCACCTTGAAGTCAGACAGGATGCTCTCAACAGAGTGCACCAATGAAATTATTGGACGGGATTGCCGTCAAAGGCTTGCAATTCTTTCACACAGTCGGGTAACGTGGAGATGTCCTTAAGATCCGCCTCCGTTGCAGGAGCTCGCGGTGCTTCCGGTACGGATGAGTGGCTAGTTCCTTCTAAAACGTCGACCGGGATCGCGCAGATTGTCCAAGGCAGATACCCGCCTATCTACGCTGTTCACTTTTTTCAAGAGTGCATTAACCGCACCTGTCAAATTTGTAACGGTGGTCAGCAGCGCTTCCATTATCCTGCAAGAAAATATTAAGATTTATTTTTAGGTATTCTACTTACGCCCCTATCACGTAAAGGTTAACATTAGCACACTGTTTTTTTTGTTTTTATAATTTTTTGGGCTATCAGCCTCTTTTCACTTTATACTGCAGGGTTTTCCTTTTTTGCAATTTCTTGGGCTATCAGCCTCTTTTCACTTTATTGTGCAGGGTTTTCCCCTCTTTGCAATTTCTTGGGCTATCAGCATCTTTTAACCTCTTATAACGCACGGTTTATTTCTTTTATAATTTTTTGGGCTATCAGCCTCTTTTACTTTATACACTACCTTCACGGTCCAGCTCAGGCGCACTTAAAGAAACTGTGATCCTTTCACTGAAAAAAATTAAAGGGCCAACTTGCCCTGGATACTAATAAGAAAAGAAGCTTTTTCACAATTAAGATTTTAACAACTTTATTTAATATTCAATAATTAAGTATGATACTGGTTAGTATGAAAGCCCCGATGCAACATTTCGTGCAGCTACATCTGTAGCCAGACATATGCGCCGTCTGGGTGTGAGTGTGGCCTTGACTTCCCGCACGTGTCTTACTTGGCTGGCATGTGCAATGCAAAAGTCTCACAACATTGTGAAATAGAAATATGCCGACTCCGCTGCAATGTGCATGGGAACTGACTTGGTTCCCATAGGTTTAATAACGTTGTGCAATATTGTCATTGCGCGATATGATGAAATGCACTTGGCCTTGAAGCGGGTGTTAGGTTGCAGTTATGCTGCTTACAATAATTATGCTAACGCAGCTGCAGGTGGTCCAACAAACGTGGGAATAATAATTATGCTGGCACAGATGCAGGTGGCCCACGGAACTGTGGGAAGAATGATTATGCTGACACAGCGGCACGTGTAAGCTTCAGCTTGTGGGAATCCAACATGTTGGGTGCCGGCCAGTGTGCTAACCTACATAAGTACCTAGATATATTTAAAATTACAAATTTTTAATTGCGCTTTACTTTTTGCAATAGAAAATAAAATTTGTTTCACGAAGTCACTCTTATAATTTTCTTGCTTCTACAAACGTGTTTATTTTAGTGAAAACTGGTGTGATAAAAAATAGAATTTATTTAATAATTTGGGAAAATTTAAACAACGTTACATCAGGACGGACAGGTGACAGCTGTTTCGATTATACCTTGTAAATCTCTCAAAAGCCTTTTCTCCCGGGAGTGGGAGTCGAACCCGCACTCCTACGATAGTTGAAATGGTTATAAACGCATTCAGCTACGTCATGCCTTAGTTGTTGTAAAGTTTTTCCCAATTGCCTTCTTTCGCATATATTATCTTCAACACATTACATAATTCGTATGTAGTTATGTGTTGAAGTTATGCCTGTTTGTAAGGCGGTTTTCAGAGAAACTTGGTGTTTGTTGTTGTTTTTGTTCTATTTATAGAACTACAACGAATTAACCAAATGTTGTCTACTTATATGAGTTAACCGGGGATTGCCCGTATCGCCTTTAAATGTATGAAAACATTTATTTCAAGCAATTTTTAATTTTATAATTTATTTAATAATTTGGGAAAAATTTTAAACAAAGTGACATCAGGACGGACAAGGCGACAGCTGTTTCGATTATACCTTGTAAATCTCTTCAAAGCCTTTTCTCCCGGGAGTGGGAGTCGAACCCGCACTCCTACGATAGTTGAAATGGTTATAAACGCATTCAGCTACGTCATGCCTTAGTTGTTGTAAAGTTTTTCCCAATTGCCTTCTTTCGCATATATTATCTTCCACACATCACATAATTCGTATGTAGTTATGTGTTGAAGTTATGCCTGTTTGTAAGGCGGTTTTCAGAGAAACTTGGTATTTGTTGTTGTTTTTGTTCTATTTATAGAACTACAACGAATTAACCAAATGTTGTCTACTTATATGAGTTAACCGGGGATTGCCCGTATCGCTTTAAATGTATGAAAACATTTATTTCAAGCAATTTTTAATTTTATAATTTATTTAATAATTTGGGAAAAATTTAAACAACGTGACATCAGGACGGACAAGGCGACAGCTGTCTCGATTATACCTTGTAAATCTCTTCAAAGCCTTTTCTCCCGGGAGTGGGAGTCGAACCCGCACTCCTACGATAGTTGAAATGGTTATAAACGCATTCAGCTACGTCATGCCTTAGTTGTTGTGATGGAAAAAAACTTTACAACAACTAAGCATGACGTGGCTGAATGCGTTTATAACATTTCAACTATCGTAGGAGTGCGGGTTCGACTCCCACTCCCGGGAGAAAAGGCTTTGAAGAGATTTACAAGGTATAATCGAAACAGCTGTCGCCTTGTCCGTCCTGATGTCACGTTGTTTAAATTTTTCCCAAATTATTAAATAAATTATAAATTAAAAATTGCTTGAAATAAATGTTTTCATACATTTAAAGCGATACGGGCAATCCCCGGTTAACCTCATCATAAGTAGACAACATTTGGTTAATTCGTTGTAGTTCTATAAATAGAACAAAAACAACAACAAATACCAAGTTTCTCTGAAAACCGCCTTACAAACAGGCATAACTTCAACACATAACTACATACGAATTATGATGTGTTGAAGATAATATATGCGAAAGAAGGCAATTGGGAAAAACTTTACAACAACTAAGGCATGACGTGGCTGAATGCGTTTATAACCATTTCAACTATCGTAGGAGTGCGGGTTCGACTCCCACTCCCGGGAGAAAAGGCTTTGAAGAGATTTACAAGGTATAATCGAAACAGCTGTCGCCTTGTCCGTCCTGATGTCACGTTTGTTAAAATTTTTCCCAAATTATTAAATAAATTATAAAATTAAAAATTGCTCGAAATAAATGTTTTCATACATTTAAGGCGATACGGGCATCCCCGGTTAACTCATATAAGTAGACAACATTTGGTTAATTCGTTGTAGTTCTATAAATAGAACTAAAACAACAACAAACACCAAGTTTCTCTGAAACCGCCTTACAAACAGGCATAACTTCAATACATAACTACATACGAATACTGATGTGTTGAAGATAATATATGCGAAAGAAGGCAATTGGGAAAAACTTTACAACAACTAAGGCATGACGTGGCTGAATGCGTTTATAACCATTTCAACTATCGTAGGAGTGCGGGTTCGACTCCCACTCCCGGGACAAAAGGCTTTGAAGAGATTACAAGGTATAATCGAAACAGCTGTCGCCTTGTCCGTCCTGATGTCACGTTGTTTAAATTTTTCCCAAATTATTAAATAATTATAAAATTAAAATTGCTTGAAATAAATGGTTTTTATACATTTAAGCGATACGGGCAATCCCCGGTTAACTCATAGAAATGAATGCGTTTATAATCATTTCAACTATCGTAGAAGTGCGGGTTCGACTCCCACTCCCGGGAGAAAAGGCTTTGAAAGAGATTTACAATGTATAATCGAAACAGCTGTCGCCTTGTCCGTCCTGATGTCACGTTGTTTAAATTTTTCCCAAATTATTAAATAAATTATAAAATTAAAATTGCTTGAAATAAATGTTAACTCATAAAAATAGAATTTATTTACGAGGTCACTCTTAAAGTTTTTGTGCTGCTACAAACGAGTTTCTTTTAGTGAGTAGTGGTGTGATAACAAAGAGCATTTATTCGACCAATCTTTTTTTAAAGTTTGGGGCTGTTATTTTTCGTGAAAAATGGAGTGAATTACAAAATGCTTTCCAGGGCAAGTAGCACTATTGGACGTCGGTCGCGGAGAACACAAAATAGGTCCAAGAAAGAGAACGTCGATCAGACGAACAACGGGTACATCACAATGCCATTGACAGGGACGATATGCCAGGTCACGTCCAGGTCGACGCAACCTTAATATTCCTTTGAGTGGTGCCGTATTTCATATAAAAACGATATCGATTATAGTTTGCATAAATTTGTGGTAATTGGCATTATGAACAATGTATGTCCATTTTGCTGTGCACTAAAATTTAAAAGCGAAACGCCTGGAATGTGTTGTGCCTCAGCAAAAGTTCGGCTAGAGGAATTGCAATGCCCACCAGAACCATTAGCCACACTAATTTCTGGTTCAGCAGCGGCATCAAGACATTTTCTAGCCAATATACAAATGTACAATTCAAGTTTCCGAATGACTTCGTTTGAAGCTACCAATATAATAAGAGATAACTATATGCCAACGTTCAAGGTAATTTCAGTTTAGGGTTGCGGCCGTGTCGATTTTGTAATTTTTTCATAATGAATCAATATGCATGTTATAAACGATATTTTTCACGCTTTTCTTAGTTCTTAAAACTATCAAAGTAAAAATTTTTCCGACATAAGTGTAGTTATATGAAAATATGTTGTTTAGACTTTCCGTGTAACCACTAGGCGTATACGCAACTTTCTCGTACTGAATGTACAGATCCAATTGTTTAGACTTCCCGTGTAACCACTAGGCGTATACGCGACTTTCTCGTACTGAATATACAGATCCGACTAAATTAATAAATTTCTATTTAATATATATTATTTTATAAAATGTAATTTTTATTTTGATAGATATTTATCTTTTATTAAGTTTATATTCAACACAATTTCTTTTTGTAATGAAAATTTTTGATAATCACAAAATCAATATTGAATATTAAAAATTGGTAAAACATTTCAAAATTACAAAATTCAAAGTAACTTAAACACAAAGTTAAATGAAAATAATAAGAATCCTACATTACTCCCCCTTCCAGAGAATTAACATTAAATAAATTAAATGTGACTTTCTTTTTTGTTCTAATGTTATTGTGATGAGTGTTAGGGTTGTTAGATAACGTTTCAATAATCGCTGGTTTTAACCTGTCAATCGGGATAGTTTTGATTTCATTATCAATTTCTATTTTAAAATACTTCTTGTTTTTTTCAAGTACCTTGTATGGACCTTCATACGGTTGTTGTAAAGAACGCTTATTAATTAAACGAACAAAAACAAATTTACATGTTTGTAAATCTTTCGGAACATAAAAACCAACATTAGAGTTATGATGATTTAAACTCGAATGAACATTTCTAAATTTTTCACGTAATTTACCCAAAATTTCATTTGACGATGGATTTTCAGATGTTGGAACAATAAGTTCACCGGGTAATCGTAAATTTTGTCCAAGAACCATTTCAGCCGGTGTAGCCGAAATATCTTCTTTAAATGTTGATCGCAAGCCCAACAGTATTAGAGGTAGCTCTCCATACCAATCTCTGGTTCCATTTGTAGCCATTAAAGAAGATTTCAATTGCCTATGAAATCGCTCTACCATGCCATTCGCTTGAGGATGATAAGCTGACGTTGTAATTTGATGACTGCCTAATAACTTTGTTAATTCTGTAAACAATTTTGAAGTAAATTGAGCACCCTGATCAGTAGTTATTTCTAGAGGTACACCAAACCGAGATATATATTCACGTAAAAATTTATTTGCAATTGTTTCTGCAGAAATTTCTCTTAATCCGTATGCTTCTGGCCAACGTGTGAACCTATCGATAATAGTCAAAATATAGCGATGTCCCTTTGAAATAGGTAAAGGTCCTACAATATCTAAATGAATATGTTCGAATCTTTTGTTCGGTATTGAAATTTTACTAACTGGTGATTTCGTATGTCGATAAACTTTAGATTTTTGACAACTAATACATTCTTTGGACCATCTATTAATTTCTTTATTCATGTTTGGCCAAAAATATTTTTTTATAATTAGACGTCGAGTGGCTTTAGTACCCGGATGTACTATTCCATGTAACTTATCAAATACTGTTTTTCGTAAATTATTTGGAACGAACGGTCTAGGATAATCTCCAGATGATTCACACCATATATTGAAATTTAAAACAGGAATTTTAACTAATTTTAAATTTTGAAATGATTGTTGAGATACAAGGTTGTTTAGTTCATCATCTTGTTGTTGTTCCTTTTCTAAAATTTTAAAATTAAGTTCTGAATTTTGAATTGTTTCTATTTCAAATGCCCTAGATAAAGTATCGGCTACCACATTTGCTTGTCCAGTAATATGCTGGATATCACTTGTAAATTGTGCAATAAATTCAAGATGTCTGGTTTGTCGTGGACTACGTTCAGTTTTTGAATTTAGAGCGAAAATTAAAGGCTTGTGGTCAGTAAACACAGTGAATTCTCTTCCTTCTAATAGGTATCGAAAATGCTTAATATTAAGATAAATTGCTAATAGCTCTCTATCAAAAGCACTATATTTCATTTCAGCTGGAGAAAGTTTCTTCGAATAGAATGCGAGAGGCTCAGATTTATTGTTAAAATTTTGTTGTAGAACACCACCGACAGCCGTATTGGATGCATCTACAGTTAAAGTCAATTTTGCATCTTTGCTAAAATGATTTAACAAGATCTTAGATGCAAATTTATCTTTAATGCATTCAAACGCTTTAATAGATTTATCATCCCAAACTAGAATTTTGTCTCTTTTTTTACTTGATTTGTTAATTAAATCATATATAACTCCAGTAAATTCTGCTAATTGTGAAATATATCTATGGTAATAATTAACCATACCAATAAACTTTTGTGTTTGTTTAATGGATTTTGGTAGTTCAAAATCTCGAATAGCTTTTATTCTATCTTCAGATGGACGTATTCCTAACTCAGAAATACTATGCCCTAGAAAATCAATTCTAGTAACACCAAAAATACATTTATTTGGTTTAACATTCAAACCATATTCAGACAAACGTTCAAAAAGTATACGTAGATCTTTAAAATGTTGCTCTTCACTCTCACTTGCAACTAAAAGATCATCAATGTACGTGAAAACAAAATCTAATTCACCTACAACTTCATTGATGAATCTTTGAAAAGTTTGTGCTGAGTTCCTCAAGCCGAAAGGCATTCGAATGAACTCGAACATACCAAAAGGAGTAGTAATCGCTGTTTTGTAAATATCTTCTTCTGCCATTGGTATTTGGTGATAC